>JBAMBO010003910.1:0-10058 GCA_037044535.1 Lordiphosa magnipectinata
TCCCCCGACCTTAACCCCATTGAAAACTTGTGGGGAGACTTAAAAAATAAATTGGCAAAGCATTAATTTTCAAATAAACAAAAATTATGGGAAGGTGTCCAAAAACTGTGGTATGAGACACCAGTAGAGACCTGCCAGGCTCTTATTAAAAGTATGCCAAAAAGAATAGCAGTAGTGGCCAAAAATAGAGGTGAAAGAACACAAAATGGAAATAAAAATTTGTTTTCTTACCAACACATGAAGTGTACCTATTATTATGATCACACTGAAAACGTATCTAAAACACAAAATGATCTCTTGTATGTTATATTATTATTCTATGTTACAATTAAGTTTATTTTATTAAAAACAAATAGTTTAAGAACCAATGAGAACAAATTTTAAGTTTGAAACAATGAATAAAACTGTTTTCTGTTACCTTAAAGTCAGAGTTGATGTGTGTACCTATTAATATGATCAGGTGTGTACATACTTATGTGCATGTTTCTATTCCAGTCTATAGCAGCAGTTTCTTGCGAATTTTTATACGCAAAACAATGTTGTTAATATATCATATATATCAATTTCTTTACGATACAGGGTTCACCCCAATAGTTACTCTTCCTACGAATCAATGAAAGCCAAAGTATCAGTTATCTTGTTGATAATACCGAATCTTTAGAATCTAATCGAATAGAATTATACTTAAGTATAAAATTATTTGTAATGTGATTTGTAGGTATAAAAATAAAAATGTGGGATGGAGATAAATATGATTGGACATATACCCCTCCCTCCTACATCCACCCACCACCCCACATAAAAGCATAACCAATAGAAAAATTATAAAAAATAGCGAAAAATTTAGTTTAAATATACATTTATGTGAGTTTGTGCATTAAATTATAAGAAAGCACTAGGATACTAATGAAGAAATTTCGAAATGTTCAATGAACTATATTAAATTATTTGAAATTTAAAATTACAAAAATTCGAAGTATTTGGAAAACGAAAGTTAACAATAAAATAAGTAAATCGTAAGCAGATTCCAGTGAAGTACATTTTTCCTTCTTTCCAAGTTGTCTCTGCCCTGTTATGAATGGATCTGAACGCAAAAGTAGTGTGTTCATTATGTTGATGTTTGCTAAGATGCGTGACATTTTTCGGCTGTGCTGAAGTCTACATTTTGTTTAATTCCTTATTGTTTGACTCTGCATATTTTCCAAAACTTGGCCATCTTTTTGCAAACTGTAGCTAATGCACTTGCTTTAACTAGTCGATTCAGGTGTGTAACCTTTTTTTTGTAGATCATTTTCAATAAGTTCTGTTATTTGTTTGCATTTTTCGGTATTTGTTTCGCTGGTGCTTGACCAAAGTTCAAACAAATGCATGCGTGAACATTCGCAATGAAATGGAGAGCCTAATAAAATTAGCAAAATAAAATGAAGAAAACATACCAAAACCGACAAGTCGACACATTTACTTATGCAGCACATATACAACACATAAACAACAACACCTGAACACAACGAAAAAACGTAGCTCTAAGCAAGGACCACGCTTGGTCCGCAGCTTCTAGAACAAAGCTCGGAGCAAGTCGGCAGCTAAATATAACTTTTTTTGAATCTAAATTGATTAGTCCCACTGGAGGATTTTGGAGGTATCACAACTATAAGCTTAGCTGGAAATTATTTTTATGAATGAGAAAACACATATAAAGGGGCTGACAAAACAAATATTTTACAAAATAAACACAAAACACAAAAAGAAATTTGATATAAAAAAAAATTTTGTTATTACCTCTGTTTTCAATATGCATAATTGATTTAATCTAAATTATGTAGCCCTTTTTTCACTTTTTTAACTATTTTGCAACACGACCTCTGAAGCGTTTTACTGAGCGTTGGTGCTTATTGGAACTGGATCGATAAGAACAGAGCAAAATTTACTACTCTATCGAATAATTAGTTATTTCGAGAGATGGAACTCATCATTTTTTTTCCGATATTTTGAATTTCATATATATTATTTCAGGCCTCTGACGGAACCACAGTGCAAAAAGTGTGAAAAAGTAGTTTTAGTAACAAAAACTTTTTTGTCTTCAACGCGAACGTTCCCAAACCTCGTATTTAGTAGTTCTCTATGCTCTTTCATATTTTCACCAAGTTTTATTAAAATCCGACAACTATATAGTATAGCTGCCATACAAAAGATGGTTCTGAAAAAAAGTATTAGTAGGAAAAACTTTTTTGTTTTTAATGCTATCGCCATTACTGCCATACTTGTTACTGGTCAATATTATATGCTTCCACACAATTTTGCTAAGTTTGATCCAAATCGGATAACTATAGCATATAGCTGCCATAGGAACTATAGGTCGAAAAAGAAGTTCAAGTGAAAAAAACTTTTTTTTTTCAACGCAAACGCCACCAAACCTCGCATCTATCAGTTTTTTATGCTGTTACTTAATTCCATTAATTGTGATGAAAATCAGGCATCTATATAGTATAGCTGCCATACAAAAGCTAGGTCTAAAAAAAAGTCAGTAGGAAAAACTTTTTTGTTTTCAATGCTATCGCTCTCCAAACTTGTTACCGATAAATATTATGTGCTACCACACAGTCCTGCCAATTTTGACCCAAATCGGATGACTATGGCATATAGCTGCCATAGAAACGATCTTTCGAAAAGTAGTTCTAGTGAGAAAAAATTTTTTGTTTTCAATGGTAGCGTCTTTCTACTTTCCAGTTATGAATATAATTAGTTTCCACAAAATTTTCGGAAGTTTCATCAAAATCTGATGAATATATCGTATAGCTGCCATATAAAAAACTGGCAAGCAAATGGTTTAGTTACGAGGGTTTAATAAGTAACTAACTTTATTGAATAATACTTAAGCTAACAATATCGTTGAGTCAAACAGAGCGAAACGGGAGCCACCCGCGCTAATCAAAGCCAAGCCAGAAACTGAGCGCCAGGGATGGCGCGTGTTGTCGTTCCGCTATCGCGTTAGGGATGGTGCTCGATGAATGGTGTGACCAGAGGTGGCCAGGGCTGCCACAGTACTCCCCCTCCAGAGACCATGTGGGAACGAATGATCTTCAAGTTTTGAGTAAAGCTGAGATGAATGTATATCCGGGGTGAGCATCTACAGAATTTGTACAAGTCCCAATGTGGAGGAAAGCTTGCGTATAGTTTTCGCTGATGTTTGTGTCGTAGCTGGGTCGATGAAAACCTCGCGTTAAGGCCATTGCTTCGAGTGGGCTTCGATAAGCAAGTTCGTTCGATCAGAGCTAAAGTTGCCAAGTCAATAGTACTGGGTATTGTACCCCGAGTAGAGACTTTCGATTGCCACACGTTGTGGACTTTCGTTTGCCACTGGTTGTGGACTTTCGCTTGCCACGCGTTGTGGACTTTTGTGATGAGATCGAAAACTTGTAGGTAGACTCAGGCTGGCATCAATTGCTAAACAAAGAGCGTCTCGAGTCGTAGCATGTTGCTAGTGGTCGGTCAGGTATGCGGATCGCTGTGCATGAACATCGGCGACGAGCGAAAGATGCGATGAAGATCCGAATTCAGCTGCGCGACGTACTTCCATAAGTGTGATCGATCGTCTGACAGGCTGCGTACAATGTAAGATCTGAAAAATTGTTCGGATGCTTGACCAACGTGAGATCGGTTACATGTAGTTGATGAGTCGGTTGGGCGCACACAAATAGCATTCAATCACGTCGGGGTCACCACTTTAGCTACGAGGGTTTAATGTGTAACTAACGTTATTGAATAATACTTAAGCTAACAATATCGTTGAGTCAAACGGGGCGAAACGGGGCGCCCGCGTGGCACACCCGCGCCCAAAATATTAGCCTTGCGAAATTAACAAAATAAATAAGGCTTAAATAAAATAAGTAAAATTAAAGTTATCTTCAATTCTTTTGTTTTATTAAACATAATTCCTTAATTAATTCTCTTTATAGAAATCCTTTATATAATCTTTCTCACACTTTTTGGGGAATATTCTCTTTGGATTCCTTTTTAGCTGGTAATGTTTCTTCATTTGTTGTATTCTCATTATTTGTAACTTGTTCAGTTGTTTCTTTATCAGTTGAGTTGTCCAATTGCTTCTCTTTACTTTTCTTCTTCTCCGCTTTCAATTTCTTATCATCTTTAGTTGGCGGTGGCTCTGATTTTGGAGCTTCGCTTTGGCTGGTATCCTCTTCCTTTTTGTCTTCAGTTTTGGGCGCTTCCTTTTCTTCTTTTTTTGCTGGTGGTGGAGCTTCGTTTTCCTTTTCATCTTTGGTGGCTGGTGGAGCTGTTTCATTGGAAGACTCTTCCTTCTTATCTTCAGTTTTTGCTTCTTCGCTTTGATTGGAAGGTTCTTTCCTGTTTTCTTCAGTTGGTGGAGGATCTTGTTTTGGTGCTTCGCTTGGACTGGCAGGCTTTTCTTTTTCAACTTCAGTTGGTGGTGGAGCTGTTTGTGGTGCTTCTTGATCTTCTTTTTCATCTTTAGTTTTTGCTGCTTCGCTTTGACTGGCATCCTCTTTTTGTTCAACTTCAGTTGAAGGAGGAACAGTTTTTGTTGCATCACTTTGACTGCTATCCTCTTCCTTTTTATCTTCAGTTGAAGGAGGAACAGTTTTTGTTGCTTCACTTTGACTGGTATCCTCTTCTTTTTCATCTTCAGTTGGTTCCACCGTCTTTTCCGATTCCTCTACATTCTCAATCACATTAACTGTTGGTATAATCATGCAAAGATTCTCTTGAGCTTTATCCCGACCTGGAAAACTGGGATGGGTGCCACGACGCTCTATACAATAGGCCGCACATGAGTTGGCTGCACTGATATGACTTTCCCTGGACAAGTTGGGAAACATGGCCATATGATACGCCAAACTGCCCAGAAAGGCATCACCTGCCCCAGAGGTGTCTGCCACAATATCAACTTCAGCTGCCGGCACATGCAGGCAGTTGTCCCTGTTGTCTTTAGACATGTAAACCGCACCCTGCTCACCCATGGTAATGATTACACTCTTGGCACCTTTATCCAATAGAGCTGTAGCCGCCTCCTTGGCCTGCTCCAGCGTTTTAACTTCCTCCATGCCTGTAAGTTGTCCAGCTTCCAACTCATTTACACATAAAACTGTTGGTATTTTGATTAGTTCTGCCGGAATATCCTTTCTACATGGAGCCGCATTCAATATGGAGACACCCTTGAACTGTTTTAGTGCACACATGGTGGCCTTAATGTCTCCTTCCAACTGGCACAGCAGTATCTTGGCTTCCTTGAATGTCTTCTTGGAGCATTTCACATCTTTGGCGGTTAAATGCGCATTGGCGCCAGGCACAACAATAACATGATTCTCCCCATCGTCGGATACAGCAATCTCCGCCATGCCCGTGGGACAATCGTTTACCTGCTCCACATAGTCCAGAATGACGCCCTGTTCATTTAGATACTTAAGATAATCATCACCGGAGGCATCCTTTCCTACTTTGGCCACTAAGGCGACGGTGGCACCCAACTTGGCAGCTGCCACACATTGATTGGCTCCCTTGCCACCGAAACATGTTTCCATATACAAACCCTGCACAGTTTCTCCTGCTTTTGGTAAGTGTGTTACATAACTATAAAAGAGGATTAGTTCTGTTAACCAAAATGGAGACAGGTTGATGTGTAATCTTACGTGATGTAATCAATATTCGCCGAACCAAGTACCAAGACATCTATATATTTTATATTTCCCATATTTTTAACCAAAAACAAATCAGAGAATTTGACAAAAAATTTTCAAATTTTTTATTAAAATTAAAATTTGACATTTTTTTTTAAAAACAAACGCACACTAAAGCGAGGTGAAGAGGATGTATGAAACTGAATACGCTTAAGCGAATTTCGATAAATAGTGATTATGACCAGGGCTGCAATCCGACTCGGAGTCGGAGTCTTGGGGATTAGTGGGAAGTCCGAACTGCCCGAACCCGAACCTGAACTGAAGCACCAAAATTTTAAAAAGGTTTTTATTTTCTTATTTATGCAAATTTTCAACATTCCCAAAGTAAAAGTACCTCGACAAGCGTTACTTTCGTGTTGCCTCTAGTTGAGGACTTTCGTATGCCTCGCATTGTGTTTCAAAAACCAATTTTTTATGAGTAAGGAAAACAATTTACCTGAATCTAGGCTCGCCGAACTTATGAACTCTCTCCGTTAACCTGAAACCATAAAGTTTCGCGTTCTCGAACCCCGGATTAAACCCCTGCCGATGTCTAAGAGGCTTACAGCCCTGAGTATAACTGGCTTCCGGGATCGCCCTACTTCATCCCTCCGGAACTCTTCGTGTAAGGAGCGCTGCTCCTCTATTAAGCGCGTAAGCGGTGGATGAATCGTTGTGTCATGTCGATGAATAGTGTGGCCTGAGCCGCCAGAGTACTGCCCCTCCAGTGAACATACAAGTAGCGAATGACTTTCAATGTATATTGTTGGTAGCGTAGTTGAGTCGTCGAACTATTTCCGTTGAGTATAGAAACTGATGAATCGATAGTACTGAGCGTGTGACCCGAATATAGATTTGCATAGTTGCGTCGATGGTTACCTCGGTTGAGGTAGTTGCTTCGACTTTTGTAGAGCCTCTCGTTGAGGACTTTTGTGGTTCCTCTCGTTGTGGACTTTTGTGGTGCCTCTCGTTGAGAACTTTTGTGGTTCCTCTCGTTGTGGACCTTTGTGGGGCCTTTAGTTGAGGACTTTCGTTGTGCCTCTCATTGAGGACTTTTGTAGAGCCTCTCGTTGAGGACTTTTGTGGTTCCTTTCGTTGTGGAATTTTGTGGTGCCTCTCAATGAGGACTTTTGTAGTGCCTCTCGTTGAGAGCTTTCGTGGTGCCTCGGGTTGATGACTTTCGTGGTGCATCTCATTGAGGACTTTTGTGGTGCCTCTCGCTTAGGACTTTGGCTCTCGTTGAGGACTATCGTGTGCCTCGCGTTGAGTACTTTTGTTCTGTCTCTCGTTGAATACTTTTGTTGTGCCTCTTATTGCGGACTTTTGTGGTGCCTCTCATTGAGGACTTTTGTGGTGCCTCTCATTGAGGACTTTTGTAGAGCCTCTCGTTGAGGATTTTTGTGGTTCCTCTCGTTGTGGACTTTTGTGGTGCCTCTCGTTGAGGACTTTTGTGGTTCCTCTAGTTGTGGACTTTTGTGGGGCCTTTCGTTGAGGACTTTCGTTGTGCCTCTCATTGAGGACTTTTGTGGTGCCTCTCATTGAGAACTTTTGTGGTGCCTCTCGCTTAGGACTTTGGCTCTCGTTGAGGACTTTCGTGTGCCTCGCGTTGAGCACTTTCCTGGCGCCTTTCGTTGAGAACTTTCATGGAGCCTCACGTTTAGGACTTTGATGGTGCCTCTCGTTGAGGAATTTCGTGATGCCTCGCGCTAAGCACTTTCCTGGCGCCTCTCGTTGAATACTTTTGTAGTTCCTCTCGTTCAGAGCTTTTGTAGTGCCTCTCGTTGAGGACATTTGTGGTGCCTCTCGTTGAGGGCTATCGTGGTGCCTCTCATTGAGGGCTTTTATGGTGCCTCTTGTTTAGGAATTTGGTGGTTCCTTTTGTTGAGGACTTTCGTGTGCCTCGCATTGAATACTTTTCTGGCAACTCTCATTGACGACTTTCCTGGCGCCTCTCGTTGTGCGCCTTCATAATGCCTCTCGTTGTGGACTTTTGTAATGCCTCTCGTTAACAAATTCTGTGGTGCCTCTAGTTGAGTACTTTCGTGGTACCTCTCGCTTAAGCTTAAAGTGCCCTTATAACCAGAAAAGGTCGAAACTAATTTAATAAGCTCTGCCGAATTAGGGTCATTTTTTCGTTCACCTAAAATATCCAGCGTAATTCAATTTCAGAACATCTCGTTTTATGTCTCCCCTCCCCCTCCTCCGTTCCAACGCCCCAAAAAGAGAAACTTGTTTAATAAATGTACTCGCACATGCCAACGCTTATGAGGCCATCGAAATTTTTGGCGACCGTGGTGCGTTATTTCGACCATATTTGCCTATTTCCTGCTGTTTGTTTAGCTGTATCAGCGCTGACCTTGTGTGCTCACCACATCCGCCAATTCATGTAGTCCAAACACACGATAAAAGAACTAAACTTTTTTAATAACACCAAACTGTGTATTTGTGTGTGTTTTGCTTTGCCACCATTTGTGTTGTCTCTTCTTTAATGCGGCTCCTATTCCATTTAATTTCTGTGCGCCAAGCTTATTTATGAGAAACGTCTGCTAATTACGAGTACGCGAGTTTGCTTTTAATGAGCAGCAGTTAAAAGTCGAAACGAGCTTAATTGCGAGCTGCCTTTCATTAATAATTTTGCCTGTCTTGGCATCTCGCCTCGTTTGTGCAAGTTTTTAATGAAGTTTATTCGCACAAAATGTCCACAAAAGCCGGCCAATGCGGCGTATGCGTGATGCTAAGAATTGAATGACTGGTAAATTCCTTCTCTTGGTTTTGTTTTATTATCATCACATTAAAAGGGGCACAAAACGCTGATCGGACAAAAAGTGACTGAAAGGAGATACAATTTGTATGGTAGACGAAAGTTTAAAGCATTTCGAAAATTATTGAAGAAAATCCAAATTGCTTTTATTTATTTGGTATTTTGTGCAAATTTATTAGTTTGTGGCCGTTTTGTTCTGTGATAGATGTTAAGTTGTAGATTTATGGGGGCGAATTCATAAACTAATCTTGAAAGTTTTTACATATTTGTGTTGGCTTATTTAACAAGCTTGGACATTTGTTTTTGCTGGGCCATAAATTAAATGTAATTTGAAGCTTAATTTTTTTATGTCTTGAAGGACTTTTGTAGAAGTTGCCACTTATATAACTCGATCTGTTGGGAGTATAAACTTTACTCCTTCTTTACAACAGTAATGTTAGACAAACTAATTTCACTGTTACTTAACTTAATTACTAACGAATTTCCTAACGCAAAGTAGTAAGGGATATCGCCAGTGTATTTTTTATGCCCCGTAAGTTTTGATTAACAACCCGTCAAATTACTGATCCATTAGTACGAAAACACTTGATCCAAGTTCCAAATGGGATTCTAGTTCGTTTCTGGATATATTAAGTGCATATCGAACTATTTACAGTTTACATTTTAGACATATTTTTGATTGTATATTTGGGTCTGATGATGATCTTAGATCAATTCCGCTAAACTCTTTATATTAAGTACAAAATATTCTTCATTGATTACTACTTCCAATTCTGAAATACAAACTACTTGCAACGCAGCTACAAGAATTCTTTGCCACTAATGCACTCATGAGCGAGAAACAATCTGGTTTCAAAAGACATAGAAGTTGCACAACAGCACTCCTAAGCATCACAGATGACATACGACAACAAATGGACGAAAACAATATTACACTACCGACGCTTCTAGATTTTAGCAAAGCCTTTGACAGAGTAGATCATAACATACTATGTGCCAAGCTGAAACATTTATACAATATCCTCCTCATTCAAG
This sequence comes from Lordiphosa magnipectinata, assembly GCA_037044535.1. NCBI lineage: Eukaryota > Metazoa > Arthropoda > Insecta > Diptera > Drosophilidae > Lordiphosa > Lordiphosa magnipectinata. Next base: position 9,487 of record JBAMBO010003910.1, read on the forward strand.
CTCAGACCATTCGCTAGAGCAAATCTGTTGACTATCGAAAGTTTTTCATTGCACTGCCTAACACACAAATCAATTTCACATAACGGTCGACTAACATACTGTTGGACGTCATCAGCATACATATGGACATTACAGCTTAACAAACAATCAGGCAGGTCATTAATATATACAGAGAACAGAAATGGTCCAAGTACTGAGCCTTGTGGGACACCGTGAGCTATAGGTAGCATGTTCGACTTTCTCTTCCCGGAGACTACTGCTTGCATTCTATTCGACAAGTACGATTTTATGAGATTGGTTGCAGTAGAGGAGATATTGTATAAATGTTTCAGCTTGGCACATAGTATGTTATGATCTACTCTGTCAAAGGCTTTGCTAAAATCTAGAAGCGTCGGTAGTGTAATATTGTTTTCGTCCATTTGTTGTCGTATGTCATCTGTGATGCTTAGGAGTGCTGTTGTGCAACTTCTATGTCTTTTGAAACCAGATTGTTTCTCGCTCATGAGTGCATTAGTGGCAAAGAATTCTTGTAGCTGCGTTGCAAGTAGTTTGTATTTCAGAATTGGAAGTAG
>JBAMBO010003911.1:0-71346 GCA_037044535.1 Lordiphosa magnipectinata
ATTAAACGATTTATTTTTAAACAATGCTCATGTTCGAAAAGAGTCCTACAATTTAAAACGTAAAAATGTACATTTCCCTTAACGCATCTGCTCAACATCGAATTATTCAGAAGAATTTTTAATAACTTTCCTCCATTCGAAATATGTGAGTGTTGTCAGCATAGGAATGATCTGTCTGAACTGCGGAATTCTAACTTTCATTTGCATTCTCAGAAAGAATAGACAATTCCTAATGAAAATTTGAATTGATTGTTTTTTTGGAAAACATGATTGTGAATAATCCTCACGAGCCTCAATGGGTCCGGAGGAATTCTGCTTAACCAAGCCCACCTTAATTTTTTTAACGCCCTTTTTTACCAGCTTTTTTTATCCAATCGCCAGCAGCAATAAATTTGTCACCAAGCTGTCTTAAAATATGGTTAAAATCTTGAAGCAACCATTGCTCAGGTTACGGAGGACAATATATGGCAGCAACATTAAGAACGGTTGCGTTGAGCAAAGTGAATTATAGGGTAAAGTTGGTTGACCTAAACCGTGCAGAACTCGATTGACATTGGAAAGACTTTGACCTTCTTTCTTTTAGCATGCATTTTTGAAGAAACTGCATCTTTTGTAGAGAGAAGCTTGGCCCTGGCCCTCCTTTGGAGGTGCTGTTTTACACTTACAGCCTTTGTAGCTTGCACCATGATTGCCCTTGCAGTTGGCACATTTTTCTGTATCCTATGATGATAAAGTACAGGCAGAAGATTGATGGCATTGTCCGCATTTAACACATTTAAAGATTCGACGACAATAATTTTTGGTGCGCCCAAATTCCTGGCACCTATGACTTTGGGCAACATCATTACTTTTCATAGGAAGTTGAGCCCTGACCCTTTGTCCACGAAACCTCTTAAGGTTGAATATATCCTTATTATTATCCAGTGGCATTAATACAATCTCACACATATCCAAGGGTTGTCTACTATATCGTCCTTTAATGACATTCCCATATTGGGAATCATGGCCAAGCTTCGACAATTAGTTCTTAATCCACTCATTCGGGGTTTCCCTATGCAGGGATTTAAAAATAGTTCTGAGGCCTCGCTCATTCTTCAATTGGAAAGTAGGCACGGAATATTCGACCCATCAAGATAGAATTGAATCTGTGCAAAAACAGTTTTTATTGTTTGCTCTTCGTGGTTTGGGCTGGAATCCTGAGGTCCGTTTACCATCGTACTCTAGTAGACTTCTTTTGATTAACCTTACCTCCCTTATTAACCGTAGAGTTATGCTTGGAGTAATAATACATAGACTAATTAATGGTGAAATCGACTCAACTGAGTTGGTTGGCCAAATTAGCCTCAACGTTCCCATTAGACCGAGTCGTAATTTTATCCCCCTTTGTTGTGGGTTACCAAATTAATATGTTCATTAATAATAATTAATATTCGCGCGTGTTTCGTTCATTCACTCATATCTTCTTATTCGTACGTAGTGATGTGTTCGTGACTTCATTAGTGGTGGTTAATATTCGATTAATATCGATAATACAATGATTGCTTACAATACTAACTGTTATGCGATAGTAAGAGATCTGAATTTAATATTATCTATTAAATGGTGAACCGCCACACCCCTTTCACTACATCGTTGTAATACTAACTATGCCTTGCATGAACCGTTTCGTGTCCTCTGTGCTGATTACAATAAACTCTACCGAATAATTAACTCTGAAGCTTCTCTTCCTGCTATAAAAATTTATGTTTTCACTTATTTAGCCCGTAGTTAACATTACTTTATATTCTTCCTTCGCGATTTCGTGTCACACGTCAGCGGCTGCGCTTCTCGGTCGGTTTGGCGGGAGGTGGGCTGCAATTTTGCCTGGGATTCGCGCGTAACAAGCTTTGGCTTGGTGTCGCATGGGCCACTTGAACGTACTGCGCATTGTACGTCAACGTCCATCAATTCAAAAATAAAGAATGTCTTCATCATGGAAGTGCTTGACCAGCTTCCTGTATGTATCAATATCCAGACTCAACTCGAAATCCTCGCTCCTCAGGATTTGCTTGAATAGGATTTGTTATGAAGGTCCCTTCTCCAAGAAAGTCAGTTAGCGAATCAATAATTGGAATAACATTCCCAGATGCCACGCACAGAAAAAAAAAGATCACGATATTTAGTATCAATGTGGTATTTTGTAGTATCAAATCGGCCTTCATCTGAAAAATACCCAGATGATATGTTCGAATATATCACTTTGACATTTCGAACACATCAAAGTGATATTTTTTCAGATCAACAATTTGATATTGGTTAATATCAATGATATATTATTATAGTATCAAAGCTATATTTTCAAAATACCCGTAGGACATGGTTTTAGTATCAACGATATATTTTTTAAATATCAAAAGGGTATTATTGCAGTACCAATGCTTTATTTTTATAATATCAAAGCTATATTTTTATAGTACATATTACAATTATTATGACCATTATCTTTCTGGAAAAATCTGCTCTTGGTCGCTGGAAGAAATGTAATTAAGGCGGTCGAAGTTAAATCCACACTCTAGATAAATTGTAAAATTAATATTTTGAGAAGAATAATTATTTCAAAACAAAGCTTACCAATTTACTTTTCGTACACCAATTTTCCAATGTTTAGTTTTTGTATCAGCTCATAGAGTTCTTCCAATTTAATCTGAAAATTATAAAATATTAATGTATTTAAACTCGCTTAAGTTTTGTTGTGCATGTGTGCGAAATCTGCCGAATGCAAAGGCTGAGCATGCGCTTTTTTGTTCTGCCCTTAAACGTCAAACAGCACACATATACATACATACATGCATATTTTGCATGTTCATTTGTATGTACGCATGTTTGCATATGCATGCATGTGTGCTTCTTTGCTGTTTGACGTTCAAGGGCAGAACAAAAATCACGCATCGCGGACGCAAAATATGTATACATATATATGTACATATTTAAACACGCACTTCTATTGCGTAGAGAGCTCAAAGTGAAAAACACGCACAATATGTATGTATGAGTGTGTGAATTATAATCGTACATACTATTAGCGACTGAATAAAGGCAATAGCCTTTTTAAGATTTATTAATTTGCAAGTACAACAACAGTACAACAAAACACACACATGCAATTCACATTTTGTTCACTTATACCGTTTACATTTTTTTTTTATTCACCGCACTTTTTTTAATTACCTCTCACACGAGTCAGCACAGATCGAATGACGAAATTCGCAAGAAGAAGATGGAAGTTCGCTGCAGACCCGACGACAACTTCGAAACGTTCACGAAGAAAAAACGACCGGCACTCGTTTTCGCGCTTGCGGCAGCAGAGCAATGAGCATTGTCTTTGTTTTTTCCGAGATAGACTATTGCTGTCTCTCTTTGATTTGAGAAACTCTGTGTGTCTCTTTCTACTTTCAGAGTTTCGATGTCTACTTTGATCTGAAATCATATCACTAGGGCATTTTTCATATCACTTTGATCATTTCACATTTCAATATAATATTTTTAGTATCAATGTGGTATTACAGGTTCATATTGATATTAAATAGTTTCACTTTAATATGCAAATATTGATATTACTGATATGATATTGAAATACCTGATCTTAGTTTTTTCTGTGTAGTCAAGCAGCTCTAAGGGCTCTTGACTCGTACACCAATAACGCCAAGACGCTCACGGAATGCCGTAGATTCTTACATGCGATCGCTCAGCATCTCCGTATCCACCTCATCTGGATACCTGGACACCGTAACATTGAGGGTAACGAGTCAGCCGGCAAACTGGCAAGACAGGGTACTACCACTCAGCACCTCCCGGAGAAGAGCTTGATAGGGAATGAAACCTGGCGCTTGGCCACGAAACGATGGAATATCCTTCTGGTTTTCGCTGTAGCTAGAGTCACGTGTTCAACCTGAAACGAACCAATAGTTTTTTGCGCCAAAGTAGGGAAAACATCTGATTTTTGGTTGGGGCCCTAACGGGTGACTGCCTCATCGGCAGGCATGCAGCACGCTTGGACGTTGCTCACAACGACTTCTGTAGAAGCTGCAAGTGTGAGGAAGAGGCGGAGATATTACTGCATCTTGTTTGCCATTGCCCAGCTTTTAGTAGAAGGAGACTCAAAACTCTTGCTCACGCCTATCTAGTCAACCTCGCGGAAGTGTCCAAGATATAGATTCCGTCTCTACCGAAATTCTTAACGTTGTCACAATGGCTCAGTCGGGAGGAACGCCCCCTGGATTAGACAGGGAATTATATGGTATCGCAATGGGCCCATCTAGGCCTAAGTGTAGGGACAGACTTACTGTCGCTAGCCATCTCAACCTAACCTTACCAAAACAGGCCATATTTTAACCAAAAATTTAGTTGAAAGATAATAAAAAGTGGTTTATTCAGTACAGAGTACGAAATCACATGTGAGATATCAAAATTTCTAAATCTGAATTTAATGCAAGCAAATCGGAAGGAATTATTTTTCCAAAATGGATCTCGAATTATATGAATTTACAAAAAATGAGTTACTTGTCATTATCCATGGCTCATTTTTAAAAGATTTTTAAGGTTTGCTTTATTTCTCTTTAGTTATTTGTGTGAAAAAAATGATATTTTTAACAGCAACACAGTGTTTAGCTAAGCAAAACACATAATTCTGAGCAATACACAGTTTTTATACTCTGTACCGAAGGTACATAGAGTATATTAAGTTTGTGCAAAAGTATGTAACAGGGAGAAGGAATCGTTTCCGACCCTATAAAGTATATATATTCTTGATCAGCATCAACAGCCGAGTCGATATAGCCATGTCCGTCTGTCCGTCTGTCCGTCCGTCCGTCCGTATGAACGAAGAGATCTCAGAGATGGTAAGAGATAGAGGTTTGACATGTATGGGACATATATTTCTTATACTTGCAGGCAGATCAAGTTTATTTTCAATTTTTGCCACGCCCCCTCCCGCCCCCGCAATTTGGAAAAAACTTCATATCTCCTACAGTCTTAGAGATAGATCGTTCGTTCATTCTAGAGATACCTTGTAAACAAAATTATTTATCGATTTGCTGAAGAATCATAAAGATCGGATGAACGATACTCAAGTTATGGGCAAAAAACGGACACTTAACCCCACCCATCCCCCCACCAATAACCACAGCAACATACCCTAACCGTTCAACACAGGCAATCTTAGTGCGAGAGAGAAACTTAGAGAGCGCAACGCGTTGTGCGCGGGGTGTTAACTGGCCGTTTGACTCCTAAGCAAATGCGAGTGTAAGGGTACAGAGTATTTTATAGTCGGGCTTGACCGACTTTCTTTCTTGTTTTTACACACCGTTTATGTGGCGACACATTTAAAAACTATCAGTCAAATATATATTGCAGTAGGGCTCATAGGGCTACATCATTCTAGTAGCCTTTGAAGCAAATCTCACTCTTTCTGGAAGTTTAAACACATTTCTCAAATCATCACATAAAAAACTACTTCGAACTGTAAGAAATTATATAACTTTCAAATATTTTTTTTTCGCACACACATTCTTACATACAAATGTATCGACCACGTACAACATATCAGGCGCAGCCTGAAGACTTTAAGACAAAAGTCCTCCTAGACTGGATCAATGATATGATCGAAACCGACTACAAGTCTTTACTGCAGTTGCGCAATGGATCCGCCTGGTGTTTACTCCTGCATCGAATCCATCCCGGCAGCATACACATGCACTTGGTTAATCATAAGGATGGAAATGTATCGAATTGGACTAAGAACTATCAAGTGCTTCGAGCCTCGCTGAAGATGTTGCAGATCGAGGTCGATTTTCACCAAAAGAAGGTAATGGATGGGAAGTATAGGCACATTGTACACATGGTACATTTCTTTATGGACCTCTATCGGCAAAAACTAAGGAAAGGGAATAAGGAGCGCATACGCCGAGAGATTTCCTGGAAGCAACAGAAGCGGGAACTTAAGCAACGGCAGCAACAGCAGCGGGGACTAAAGCAAGAACAGCGCGCCAGGATGGTGAAGCAGCCGATTAAAGCTGTGCGCTGGTCACCCACCAGTCGTCGATGGTATGGAATACCCAAGCAGGCTTCTCGTCTACGTCAGAGCCCGGGCATAGGTTTGCCCGGAGGTGAGGAACTCCAACGTATTCGAAAGCAACTGGCAGAGGAGGAAAAGCAACGCCGGGACGCCTTGACACAGTGGCAGCATTCCATGAAGTATCTGTGCGAAAAAAGTCGACGCCGAAGGGAACTACGCAGGCAACAGCGGCAGCAGATGTAGTAGAAAGAACTGCGATACCCCAGTGCGCCATGACTACATGGACAAATCCCGCGAGACTAACATTACTTTCGTACTCGTTTTCGGATTGAGATATACACATTATTGGTCTTTCAAAAGACATACCTTCAACTTATACATCGTGTTTGGGATTTAACTGCACTTTCAAATGGCATAAAACATAATTTTATAAAAGGTATTTATTACGAAATAAAAGATCACAAAGTTTTGTTACGCACGCTTCATAAAATGGAAGTAACTTTGAAAGTTGAAGTGTGTTTTCGTAATTTTCAGTGAATTTCGCATAATAAAGCTCACAATATCTAATGCCTAAAAGAAAGATGAATGTTAGAGGATTCTGAAATAACCTATTTGCAGCCAAAAACTTCTGTCATTTTTTATCAAAAGCCGTAAACCCTTTGTGACGCTCACTACGTGCCAGTGGTTTGCAAAAAGTAAAAATAGAGCAATGTCATTCGGAATTGAGAACACAAAAACGATACCAAAGCGGAATTGCGTTCGATTTACTTTTCAAAAAGTAATGTAGAGGTTTGACATGTATGGGACATATATTTCTTATACTTGCAGGCGGATCAAGTTTATTTTTAATTTTTGGCACGCCCCCTCCCGCCCCTCGAATTTGAAAAAACGTCATATCTCCCACAGTTTTGATAATAGATTGTTCGTACCTTCTAGAGATATCTAGTAATCAAAATTATTTATGAATTTGCTGAAATAATGATAAAGATTGGATGAACGATACACAAATTATGATCAAAACGAGAAGACCAAGCTAACTTCGTCTGTGCCGAAGTTTTTATACCCTTGCAAATGCTGTTTTTGAAATGTCAGATTTTAAGAACGTTTACATAAAAATCAAAAACGTTTCTAACTAAAATCCATTTTCCGACAGATAAACATTTGATTTCAGACATATCAAATTAATACATGCCGAGCTTAAGAACGATGAAATTGAAAACTAACGAGAAAGCCAAGCAAACTTCGTTTGTTCCGAAGTTTTTATACCCTTGCAAATGCAAACGTCACAGTTTATGAACGCTTAAATAAATAAACATCTGATTTCGACCAGATTTCGCGAATCTTTTTGAAAACATCAAATTATCAATCGCCGAGCTTAAGAAAGATAAAATTGAAAACAAAAGAGTTTTTCTCACTACGACTCATTTTCCGACCGATCGGTCCCATGGCAGCCTTAAGATATAGTCATCCGATTTTGACAAAATTTTGCGAATATATTTGAAAGCATATACAATTAGTAATCAGTGAGTTTAACGACGCTAACATAAAAAACAAAACAAATTTCTTACTAAGACCCATTTTCGACCGCTCAGTCCTATGGCAACCATAAGATATAGGCACCCGATGTTGATCAACTTTTCAAATTCAAGTTTTAAAGCGTTTAATATTAATAAACACCGATCTTAAAAACGATTTACTTAAAAACAAAAAGTTTTTTTATACCCTTGTAGAGGGTATATTAAAATTGTCCAGATGTTTGTAACGCATTGAAGGAAGCATCTTCGACCACACAAAGTATATATATTCTTGATCAGCATGACGAGCTGAGTTAATATAGCCATGTCCGTCTGTCCGTCCGTCCGTCTGTTTCAATGCTATTTCCTCCGTCACTTTTTAAGCTATCTTAACCAAACTTTCCACAAAGTCTTTTGGTACAAATACGCTGCACATTTGCCGGAGCCGGCCAGATCGGATGACTATAGCATATAGCTGCCATACGAACCATCGGCCGAAAATGATGTTTTAGTGAGAAAAACTTTTTTGTCTTCAACGCAAACGTCCTCGAACCTTGTATTTACAAGTTATCTATGCTTTCACATAATTCCACCAAGTTTGATAGGACAACTATATAGTACAGCTGCCATAGAAATCGCAAATCTGTTTGAGAGTATATAATATTAATAATGGTCGAGTTTGAGGACGCTAACATTAAAAACAAAAAAGTTTTTCTCATTAAGACCCATTTTCCGACCGATAGTTCCTATGGCAGCTATAAGATATAGTCATCCAATCCGGTCGGTTCCGACATATTAGCAGCGTGCAGTAAAAAGAAGACTCTGTGCCAAATTTCAGCTCGATATCCTTAAAACTGAGAGAATAGTTTGCTTAAAAATAGACGGACAGACAGACGGATCAAGAATATATATAGTTTATGGGGTCGTAAATGAATATTTCTATGCGTTGCAAACTTCTGGACAAAATTATAATACCCTTTGCAAGATATAATAAGATATCCAAAAGATATATTCAAATCGTAGCAGAGGCAGCGTGGTTTTCGCAGTGAACGGTTGGTGAGTTCAATTAATTAATTGATATATAAATGAATATAGATATGAAATAATAAACATCTATAGTTTTTAGAAACGAGTCTTAGGAAAACAGAAGTTATCCAAATCTTTCGATGAGGTGTTCCGAAGTGTCATCACTGACGAGTGTGCATCCGATTTCAATTACGATGGAAGACGCAGCAAGCGAGCATTAAAAGAACTATTAATTACTAATAAAATATTCCCAGGTAAATACTACGTTGTTATACCCGTTACTCGTAGAGTAAAAGGGTATACTAAAGTCGTGCAAATGTATGTAACAGCCAGAAGGAATCATTTCCGACCATATAAAGTATATATACTCTTGATCAGCATCAACAGCCGATTCGATATAGCCATGTCCGTCTGTCCGTCCGTCCGCCTGTCTGTATGAACACCTAGATCTCAGAGACTAGAAGAGCTAGAGCAACCAAATTTGAAATGTAGACTCCTATTGTCTGCACGAAGATCAAGTTTATTTTCAATTTTTGCCACGCCCCTCACGCCCCCGCAATTTGGAAAAAACGTCATATCTCCTACAGCTTTGATGATAGATGGTTCGTACTTTCTATAGATATCTAGTACAAAATTAATTATCGATTTGCTGAAGGAATGATAAAGATCGGATGAACGATACTCAAGTTATGAGCAAAAAACGGTCAGTTAACAACCAACACCCACCCCACCCATAACCTAAGCATTGCGTTCAGCAGCAATCTTAGTGAGAGAGAGAGAAAGAGAGAGAGACTTAGAGAGCGCACTGCGTTGTGCGTTGTGTGTTAACTGGCCGTTTGACTCGTAACCAAATTCGAGCTGCGACATTAAGGGTGCAGAGTATGTAATAGTCGGACTTGACCGACTTCCTTTCTTGTTATACCCGTTACTCGTAGAGTAAAAGGGTCTACTAAAGTCGTGCAAATGTATGTAACAGGCAGAAGGAATCATTTCCGACCATATAAAGTATATATATTCTTGATCAGCATCAACAGCCGAGTCGATATAGCCATGTCCGTCTGTCCGTCTGTCCGTCCGTCTGTATGAACACCTAGATCTCAGAGACTAGAAGAGCTAGAGCAACCAAATTTGAAATGTAGACTCCTATTGTCTGCACGCAGATCAAGTTTATTTTCAATTTTTGCCACGCCCCCTCACGCCCCCGCAATTTGGAAAAAACGTCATATCTCCTACAGTTTTGATGATAGATGGTTCGTACTTTCTAGAGATATCTAGTTCTTAAAATTATTTATCGATTTGCTGAAGGAATGATAAAGATCGGATGAACGATACTCAAGTTATGAGCAAAAAACGATCAGTTAACACCCACCACCCACCCCACTCATAACCTAAGCATTGCGTTCAGCAGCAATCTTAGTGAGAGAGAGAGAGCGAGAGAGAGAGACGAGTTAAAAAATGTTGCATACTTTTCGGCTGACCCACCTCAGGCATACAGTAAGGCTATTAAACATTTGTTTCCATGAGTAACGGGTATATCGAAGTCGGTTAGAGCCGACTTTAACTTACGCTCTCGTTTTTAATAGGAAAGGTGATACGTTTTCAAAAGTTTTTTTGTCTGATCTGTTTATCGTGATGAATTTGGAGTCATTTATGTTGGATTTAGTAATTGACAAATGTCTATTAATATCTGGCGGATAATAAATAGCCGAATTAAAAAATGTTGCATCCTTTTCGGCTGACCCACCTCAGGCATACAGGAAGGCTATTAAACATTTGTTTCCATGAGTAACGGGTATATCGAAGTCGGTTAGAGCCGACTTTAACTTACGCTCTCGTTTTTTATTTATAACAGTTCTATCTCACATTTATTTAATCTCTATTCAGATTTGTTCGGCAAAGACGACTTTCTTAAGGAAATAAGAAAATCTACCGAGCTGTCTCACAACAGGCACAAACAAAAGCTGCACGCATTAAAAAAAAGAATAACTTGTTAAAATAGATACGTAAGAATAACCAAATATGAAATAAAATGGCAAAGTATTAGTTTTTTAAATTTTTCAGTATTTTTTAGTTCTTGTTAATTTAAAAGTATTGTATAAGTTAGTACTGACTAATTTGCTTACCAGTTACAGCTACCAGTTAAAGTCCTAATATAAATACTCAAACCAAAACAGTAATTAATACCTGTTAGCTCATTGGTAATCTAACTAGTAGGATAGGTCGATAATCGGTTAGAATCTTCACGACGCCCATTTGCGTTTGACCAGAAACATTGCGTATTTTAACAATTAGGTATAACAGTTAATTGACAACTATTTACAAGTTAGATTTCTTGCTGGGATGTGTCAGCGCGTGGTAGAGGCAGAGCCAACAAACTACGGCGTCATAACTGTGTACGGCATACGCTCTGGCTGACCGACTTCGAGTATGTAACACTCTCATTCTCCTCCCCTCCTTCTTCTTATACTTGCAGGCAGATCAAATTTATTTTCAATTTTTGTCACGACCCCTCCCGCCACCGAAAGTTGGAAAAATCGTCATATCTTCCACAGATTTGTAGATAGATGGTTTGTACGTTCCACACATATTTAGTATTCAGTATTATTTATCGATTTGCTGAAGAAATGATAAAGATCGGATGAACGATAGTCGAGTTATAAGGAAAACAATCTATTATGATGCGTAGCACCGGCCGCTACGGCGATGGTCAGTACTTCACACACTTTATTGCTTTTTTTCCACTTTGGGTGGCTTCTAACTCAAATTGCTCAGACATACACAAACTTTGGAGGGGTACAGAGTATGTTATAGTCGGGCTTGATCGACTTTTTCACTTGTTTTAATTTATTTATTAATTTTTTAAATATTTTTGGTGTAATTTTTAATTTGCTCAGCTATTTTAACGCATTCACTACTTTCATATTTATTTTTATACCCGTTACTCGTAGAGTAAAAGGGTCTACTAAAGTCGTGCAAATGTATGTAACAGGCAGAAGGAATCATTTCCGACCATATAAAGTATATATATTCTTGATCAGCATCAACAGCCGAGTCGATATAGCCATGTCCGTCTGTCCGTCCGTCTGTATGAACACCTAGATCTCAGAGACTAGAAGAGCTAGAGCAACCAAATTTGAAATGTAGACTCCTATTGTCTGCACGCAGATCAAGTTTATTTTCAATTTTTGCCACGCCCCCGCAATTTGGAAAAAACGTCATATCTCCTACAGTTTTGATGATAGATGGTTCGTACTTTCTAGAGATATCTAGTTCTTAAAATTATTTATCGATTTGCTGAAGGAATGATAAAGATCGGATGAACGATACTCAAGTTATGAGCAAAAAACGATCAGTTAACACCCACCACCCACCCCACTCATAACCTAAGCATTGCGTTCAGCAGCAATCTTAGTGAGAGAGAGAGAGAGAGAGAGAGACGAGTTAAAAAATGTTGCATACTTTTCGGCTGACCCACCTCAGGCATACAGTAAGGCTATTAAACATTTGTTTCCATGAGTAACGGGTATATCGAAGTCGGTTAGAGCCGACTTTAACTTACGCTCTCGTTATCTATAACATTGTCGTGAATATATATATGTAACCACCGCAAAAAGGTTTGGGAAGCGTCATTGGACACTGACATTGTTGCTAAAAAAATTATTTTAAAAAAAATAAAATAATAAATAATTTGCGTACACTCAGAGAAAAAATAGAGAATTTCGCTCTTGAATCAAGAGCATTCGTTCTCAAAAGTACGGTGAGAGTGAAAATTCTTAATCCAAGAGCGAAATTCTTGATTCAAGAGTGAATTTTTGATCCCGACATTCCTGATTCAAGAGTTTCAGCTCTTGATCCAAGTATGAATAATTATTGATTCAAGAGTTTCAGTACTTGATCCAAGAACGAATAATTCTCAAAATAAAAAAATTCAAAAGAATATTTGGGGTGGGGGGTGTGGGTTTTTGATTTTGAGATAACCCCACATAGATATTTTTTTTTTTTGCTTACTTTTCTGGGACTTGAACACGGTACCTTGAAAGACTGAAACATACACAGGCGACGGGCAGCTTTACGAGCTCAGCTAACTTCCCTAAGCTAGAACACGCGACGAAATCACACTTATAAATAAACGCAGTTGTCTTTCGTCGCACAACAACAAACTGCGCATGCGCTCTCACTCTCTGCGCTCTCATTCTCTCAACGACCAACTGCGCATGCGCCCTCACTCTCTGCGAGAGCGACTCCAACGCTACTCTCTCAAAGTTAAGTTGCCCTCACCCCCCTTGCCTATAAAAAACAAAATTGAGAACGTTTAGAACGAATTTTTCTCGATTCCAAGAGCGAAATTCTTGAAAATTCAAGAGCGACTAATTTTTTTTTCAAGAGCGTTTGTACTCAAATTATTCGTTCTAGTTTTTTCTTAGTGTAAAGCAGCAGCTGATCTTGGATAATTGCACATCGTTAGGCATTCAACTAATTTTTAAAAATATATGATATCGAAACCGGTCGAACCTCAAAAGTTCAGCTCTACGAGAGTTTCATTTATTGTATCTCTTAGAAGCACTACAATCAATATCGAATATTGAGACTAAGCACAATCACAGGTCACAAACACTTATTTTGTTATTTAATACATACCTTTAACTTGTAAGAAAAGCAAAAAGTTGAATTGCAATAATTGATTTGCTTATTCTATCAAAAATTGCAGCATGCGTTCAAAAATGTCGGGAAATCGGTTGGCAGCGTCTGGTAGAACATATGATGTGTTTGAAGCCTTACAGCTGTGCGAATATTGAGAGAAAGGCAAATCGAAAAGTGTTTTTGGCTTATCGGATATATTAGTTATCGATTACAAATCGATGATGGCGCTAATATATATTTTGAAATTTGAATTTATCGCCGCTAAATCAGCCGTTTCTACCACTGTGCGTGGGTATTAACCACGTTTCTACACCTCTTCATTTCCCTATTAACCAATCTTGCTCCTTCTTCATGTGAGCATTAACCACGACCATTCCGACCCTCGACCCTCTTAGAAGCTGCGATCACGCTCGAATCTTACCGAGCCCAATCGGACAAACATTATAGATTTCTACGTCAGAATAAAGGTAAGGTTGAGGGCAAATTATTATTGGCAAACGTCCGGCAACTATCTACGTGTGCCACCTCTACCCTATTGGTGTCCCCGCGATTTACAAATATTCTTGTAAATGACCTTCGGCCAGACTGAGTGAACCGCCCCGGCCGAACTTCGTTACAAAACTTTCATCAAAATCCGATAACCAATGTATATAGCTGCCATAAGAACGATCGGGCAAAAAAAGTAATTTTTATGAGAAAAACTCTTTTGTTTTTAATGAAAACTTGACTTTCGTAATTTATAATGCTCTCACATAATTCTGTAAAGTTAATTAAAGTTGGAAGACTGTAACACATATTTACCATATTAGCGAATAGTCTAAATATTGTTATTACTGAGAAAAACATTTTGGCTTTCATTGAAAACGTCTTTAAATTTGCAACTTATAAGTTTTCAAGTTTGATCAAAACCGAGCTAAACGAAGGCTCATGTCACTACGGAGTTTGATTGAAATGATCATTTATGTGTGTATATGAAGATTCTTATGTGTTCCCAATATATTTGTAAGATTGTTAGCAATGGCAAGCCAATCAAATGTGTGAGAGAGAGAAAGAGGCTTTAAAACGAGGGCGCGAAGGGCGGGCGCGAGAGCAAATAGGTTTTCACCTTCTTCAGCACATACAAATTTCATTCACAGATCGATATTTGCCCATTCTTCATTTTTCATGACAACGTTATAAACTCAAAAAACCCAAAAACTATGAAAAGTCGTTACAATGTGACTGGTTCACAGGAAAGGATGAATGTACTTGACTTTGGGTTTTTCAGGCGGCTTCAACACCGAAAGGCAGCGTTGCGACTGCAAAATTTTCTATGCATTGCTGCTGCGAACTGTTCCTTCGAATCTACCTGATATGTAGAAAAAAGGGTTCAACTGGGACAATCTCACAGAACAAGTGAAATTCTGCGGTCCGTCCGTCCGTCTGTATGAACGCACAGATCTCAGAGATGGTAAGAGATAGAGATTTGACATCTATGGGACATATACTTCTTATAGTTGCAGGCAGATCAAGTTTATTTTTAATTTTTGCCATGCCTCCTCCCGTCCCCGCAATTTGGAAAAAACATCATATCTCCAACAGTTTTGATTATGGATTGTTCGTACCTTCTAGAGAAATCTAGTAATGATAAAAATCGGATAATCGATACACAAGTTACGAGCAAAAAAAGTTAATCATCGACCATGTACTCTCGAAGGATCTACCAGGGTGAAACGCGCCATAAAATGGCTCGCACAACATATATAGAATTAATAACCAACCAACAGTTAAAATTCAAAAAGGTAACGGACATTTTGTTTAAATAGGGGCCTAGCTCCAAATGTCAATAATTATCGAGTTAGGACATAGGCTGGGCATTGCGTGAGCCAAAGAAAGAGCAGCCGCTACACTCAGAGAAAAAATAGAGAATTTCACTCTTGAATCAAGAGCATTCGTTCTCAAAAGTACGGTAAGACTGAAAATTCTTGATCCAAGAGCGAAATTCTTGATTCAAGAGTGAATTTTTGATCCCGACATTCCTGATTCAAGAGTTTCAGCTCTTGATCCAAGTACGAATAATTCTTATGAAATTATGAAAATCTGAAACAAACTTGATCTGGGTACGGTAAACACCTATGTGCATGCAAAAATTTATGTCTCTATCTCTTTTAGTCACTGAGATCGACGAGTTCTTACAGACAGAAAGACAGACAGACAGACAGACGGACAGACGGACATGGCTATATCGACTTGGCTGTTGATGCTGATCAAGAATATATTATATATACTTTATAGGGTCGGAGAAGCTTCCTTCTGGCTGTTACATACATTTGCACAACTTCATGATCCCCTTTTCTCATTTTTAATGGGAACAGGGAAAAAAACAAGAAAGAAAGTCGGTCAAGCCCGACTATAACATACTCTGTACCCTTAACGGCGCAGCTCGCATTTTCTCACGAGTTATACGCGCTCATCTCTAAGTTTCACTCTCTCTCTCTCTCTCTCTCTCTCTCTCTCTCTCTCTCACTAAGATTGACGTTCAATAGAATGCTGTGGTGGTGGGTAGTGCGGGTGGGGTGTGTTTACTGGCCGTTTTTTGCTCATAACTTGAGTATCGTTCATCCGATCTTTATCATTCCTTCAGCAAATCGATAAATAATTTTGTTTACAAGGTATCTCTAGAAGGAACGAACGATCTATCTCCAAAACTGTAGATATGAAGTTTTTTCCAAATTGCGGGGGCGGGAGGGGGCGTGGCAAAAATTGAAAATAAACTTGATCTGCCTGCAAGTATAAGAAATATGTGTCCCATACATGTCAAACCTCTATCTCTTACCATCTCTGAGATCTCTTCGTTCATACGGACAGACAGACGGACAGACGGACGGACGGACAGACGGACAGACGGACATGGCTATATCGACTCGGCTGTTGATGCTGATCAAGAATATATATACTTTGTAGGGTCGGAAACGATTCCTTCTCCCTGTTACATACTTTTGCACAAACTTAATATACTCTATGTACCTTCGGTACAGAGTATAAAAATAACTAAATGATTTTTGGACACCGATCCCGGTTATTTAAATGATTAGGGGGATAAATCACCACTTCCTGGACACAGCACTACTTTGACTTTCGGATTTCGACCCGGTTAAAATGGCAGCGGCTCTCCCGATGTTAGCTGCAATGGGACGAATTCCGGACTGAGGCGCTTAGCGGAGCTTGCTGCGCAGGCAGCGAAAATTTACTCCTATGTGGGAGCTTTCGCTCTCGTTCGTCTCGCTTGTAGTCCAGGGGAGTGTTGAACAGCACAAAGGACTGGAGAGCAATTGGATCTTGTTGTTTAGAGTGGATCCAAGGTTAGATGACCTTTGGACCTGCAGCCCAATTTGAAACCAATAAAGTGCTTTTTATACCCGTTACTCGTAGAGTAAAAAGGGTCTACTAAAATCGTGAAAATGTATGTAACAGGCAGAAGGAATCATTTCCGACCATATAAAATTCTTGATCAGCATCAACAGCCTCAATATAGTTAAAACTAAAGCTACAGAGGGGGGGACAGCCATAGCTACTGTGGCTTTCGGCTGATTCTAATGAGTTTTTACAGGTGAATTGAATGTACAGGATACAAAGAAGGACTTAAACTTAAAGTAACAGATTATATAGATATATATAGAACTGAAAGAAATACTCATTAGAGGAAGTGAATAATATTATATGATTTAAGGAATTTTATTATATCTAGAAGGTTTTTTGGAGATGGATCTGTAAGGAAGGAGGTTAGTTTTCAATTGGAGAAGCTGTTCCTTTGGTTAAAAACAGCATATTATTCTTGAAAACTATAAAATCCAGCTTATAACAGAAACCAAACCTTATAACATACAAATAACATGTTGCAGTTGAAATATCCATATTAGAATATAATCATTGAAGAGAGCCAAGTAAATAGAATAAACAAACCGACAAGTACTCTTACTAAAAATATAATCAATCTTTTTATAGTTTATAATTTTATCAGCCTAAATAAAATTAAATTTCATAGCCAATGAAAGATTTTTTCTGGAATTTACGTTTTTAAGATATGATTTAAACTCTCGATGCTTAGACTCAAATTGCAACTTACAGAGGTAGCGTAAAGGTTCTGATTTTTGCACAGATAACAATGATTTAGAAAATTATGTTTCGGCTTTAAAGTGTCATTGAAAAGATAACCATACTGCGTATTATGATCTACAATGTGTTTTTCCAAATTTTGATCTGTTGTTTTGTTTTAAACTCGAACAGCATGAGTAAATCGAAAAGTTAAAATAAATTTAAAACAAACAATGTCTGTTAATGGAATAAAATCTCCAATCATGAGAGGAAAATAGTGTACAAAGGTCAGCAATTCGCGAGCAGACATTTTAAGTCTGTTATTTTGTATATGATTTAATGTAATTTAATTATTAAAATTTTGTTTTCGCAAATTAAGCGAATCCAAATCGAACATTTTCTGGGTTTTATAATATTGAATAATATGCGAAATATGCGTTTCAGTATGCCTTCCAACACGTCATGCAGAATATCCAAGGAATAATTTTGAAGAACCGAACATTTATTCAGTCTATTAAATAAAGAGTATTCACGTAAATCAAAACTTTGGGCTTCGCACTCGTTTAAATAGTCATTCTCGTCCCGTAGTTCGTTTATATCTTCAAAGCAACTGTAATATGTGTCTTCTTTTGACATTTTGCAAAATCTACAGAAGTGAGCACTGATAAAAGACTTTGAGGATCCAAGAGCACTATTTAGAGCCAAGTTATCTCCGATAATAAGACCCAAGGTTCGGGATATCTTATGATTTCCGCAGCTCGTCTTTACTTAGATTTTTTTTAATCGGTTTTAAACGACGGATAGCCCAACCACCTAGCAGCAGCCATAAGCAACAGAATTAATTACAACAAATTGGTAAACAAACACCTTCAAACAAAAAACCATAGCCGAAATTCGGGCTGCGAATTTACAACAGTGTAATTCCTATGTCTTTATTCGCCCCCTCAAGAGTTTAAATATTAACTGGATGTTTGTTTGAAGTGTGAACAGCAAAACAAGTCCGCTGATGAGAGAATTTGGTTATTCTCGAAACATATACTATACTGCGATCGTTGTACGGACATACCCAATTGCTATTCCAAAATGTTTTAATTAATATCTGTTGGTTTGTGTTGGTTATAAAAGACTTATAATCAACCAAAAGACAAATTTAATTAAGTTTTGTAATGTGTTAGCTCATTTTGCAATAATTTTGCTATATTAAGTTCTGAAGTCTCCAAACTGCATGTTGAGCTTTCGTGGATATTGCTTTCACTATTCTTCTTAAGACATTGCGAACTATTTTCCAAATTGCAGTTTAGCAAGGTGCTAATGTTTCTATCAGCATTCTCATAAATTGTCAAATTATCCACATTCTCGTCTAAATTTGTAATGTTTTTGCTTAGTTCGTTTTTTAAGTTTTTTTCAAATTTTTTAGAATTGAAGTTCTAATCGCACATTGCAAATACGCTAGGAAAAGTATTATGTTCAGTAGAAGTATGTCTCAGATTAGTATGTTCAATTAAAGTGCTTATGCTTTCAAAGTTAATATTACAAATTTTACTTATTTTCAAATCATTGATCACGGAAACAATGGTGGTACTAGAATCGAGATTTGTCAATATTAAAACCAAAAAAAAACTTTTTTAATATATCCAAGCCAATTTGCAAGCCTCTGGATATTTTAGATCTAATACGTGAAAAGTTTTAAAGCTCGCATCAACAGCGCTAAGGATAACGCTTAACTTATAGTATATGTCGTCGTAGTAAATATAGAACTCGTTAGCTTCACACGCAGAAGGCCCGACACTGCATATAATGGGTTGTAAGGTCTCCTTATTTTGATACAGTTTCTAAATTTTTGCTTTGACCGTTATTTTTACGCTCAGTTTTTTATTATTTGGTTTGAGAACAGTGCGACGTGCTGTTGGTATGAATATTCAATGGAGAATTAGACAAAATTGCGGCATTATCATCACCTGCATTCTAATATGAAGTTAAATAAGTCGTGTGTGTTAGAGTCATTTATTATAAGTTATAGAATTAGATTAATCAATATTACAATGATTAATTTTTATACCCTTGCCAAGGGTATTATAAGTTTGCCCAGAAGTTTGCAACGCACAGAAATATTCATTTCTGACCCCATAAACTATATATATTCTTGATCAGGGCGACGAGCTGAGTCGATTGAGCTTTGTGCGCTCGTCTGTCTGTTTCTATGCAAACTAGACTCTCAGTTTTAATGCTATCGAGCTGCAATTTTGCACAGGTCTTCATTTTACTGCACGCTGCTAACGTGTCGGGACCGACCGGATCAGATGTCTTTATCTTATAGCTGCCATAAGAACCAACGGTCGAAAAATGGGTCTTAGTGAGAAAAACTTTTTTGTTTACAATGTTAACGTCCTCAAACTCGTCCATTATTGATATTATATGCTTTCAGACAGATTTGCAAACTTTGGTCAAAATCGGATGACTATATCTTATAGCGGCCATAGGACCGATCGGTCGGAAAATGGGTCTTGGTGGAAAAAACTTTTTTGGTTTCAAGTAAATCGTTCTTAAGATCGGTGATTCTTAGTATTATGCGCTTTCAAACTAATTTGAAAAAGTGGATCGACATCGGGTGACCATATCTTATGGTTGCCATAGTCGGTCAAAAATGGTTCTTAGTAAGGAATTTTTTTTGTTTTTAATGTAAGTGTCCTTAAACTCACTGATTACTAATTCTATATGCTTTCAAATAGATTCGCAAAATTTGGTCGAAATCGGATGACTATATCTTAAGGCTGTCATAGGACCGATCGGTTGGAAAATGAGTCTTAGTGAGAAAAACTTTTTTGTTTTCAATTTTATCGTTCTTAAACTAGCCGATTGTTAATTTGACATGTTTTGAAAAAGATTCTCGATATTTGGTCGAAATCAGATGTTTATCTGTCGGAAAATGGGTTTTTTGGTAAACAAATTTTTGATTTCGCGTTCTTAAATTCTGACATTTCAAAAACATCATTTGCAAGGGAATAAAAACTTCGGCACAGACGAAGTTAGCTTGGCCTTCTCGTTTTCCTTAGTTGCAAGCTATAATGTTCTTTAACCCGTGACTGAGCGAAGGGAAAATCTCTTTAAATGTTTTATTCGTTAAACAAATGGTTTTCTTTACCAGGAAATAAAGTGAAAGTGAAGAAAGTCCGTTTTTATCTGATAAATGCATATGAATTACAAGTAGACAAAGATTTTAATAAAAAATGTATGTATATGTATTATTAATTCATAACCAAAGCTTTGCTTCAGAATTGGCCATTCGAGCAATATGTCTTCAATCTGAAGTCCAGCTGTAGATATCGAAGTTAATCAATTTTTAAAATAGGTATCCAATGCTTTTCAGCTTCATGCAGTGGACCGACAGAGTGAGCCGATCAACTAACTTAGACTTGTGTCGATGAACTACCATGCTTGGACACTGCGAAAATCTGGTACTATGAATTCAATCGCAAACGTCCGCATATTTTAGGTAACACTTGAAGGTGGTAAACAATAAATAGATTGCCGGTTTAACTTTAACCAGAAAGGACTATGTAAGATTGTGCCAAAAATATCAATTTTTTAAGTGAGAATGGTTATTGTTATTAAGGCTAATATAGTGACCTAGGCTAGAAATATAAAAGTTGCCACTTAAAAATTAAATTTTTTACTTACCTTCGTTGGCGAATTCTTCATATTTTTCGACGTCTACAGATTTCTGACTTTTGCTGTGTAGCAATCCTCCGGCCTTTTTATTTTTAATTGGCAAATAGTACGTTTTCTTAGAAAAAAGATGATGAGAACATGAAACAGCATTGTGTTAGTTGTCATACCTGATCTGTTAGAAAAACTTCAACTATTTGTTTTGAGGCAGAATTTTTTTGGTTGCCAGCCGATGGCGCTCGTAACCAAAAAATTACAAAACATTTGATATACGAACGCGATATAAAATTTGAATTTTTTAAATAACGAAGACAGCTTTAATATGCCTAATTTCAAAATTTTTTTCGTAAAGTTTTAGTGAACGACCCACTCTAATAAATAAATATTTTTGACTTACCTCAACTGCATTATCATTTCCAGGTTCACAAAGCAGACCAATAGCAAAATACAAATTGATGTACATATATATATAGTCTAAGTGACTTAGATAACGTTTTTACACCCGTTACTCGTAGAGTAAAAAGGGTCTACTAAAGTCGTGCAAATTTAACAGGCAGAAGGAATCATTTCCGACCATATAAAGTATATATATTCTTGATCAGCATCAACAGCCAAGTCGATATAGCCATGTCCGTCTGTGTCCGTCCGTCTGTATGAACACCTAGATCTCAGAGACTAGCAGAGCTAGAGCAACCATATTAGAAATGTAGACTCCTATTGGCTGCACGCAGATCAAGTTTATTTTAAATTTTTACAACGCCCACCCCCGCCCCCGCAATAAAAAATGTTGAATTACTCCCACAATTTTTGAGATATCGATCTCAAATTTTAAACTTACAATTATATTCTTCATCAAGATCGGATGATAAATAGCCGCGTTAAAAAAATTTTGCATACTTTTCGGCAGTCCAACCTCAGGCACACAGGAAGGCTATTAAACATTTGTTTCCGTAAGTGACGGGTATATCGAAGTCGGTTAGAGCCGACTTTAACTTGCGCTCTCTTTTTAATTGGGGTAGCGGGTACGTTCCTATGGAACTGCTTTGGCATGCGATGCTGCACACGTTCTAATAGCACTGGTGCAGGATGCCATGCTAAATACGTTCCAGTAGTTTCCAGTCCAGTGGTTTCTTTTTGGAAACCATACCAGCATGCGTGCAAACACTACTGCCAACCGTTTTAACAAAGTTGAACCTACAACAACAACCCATGCAAACGTCCCTTCTTCGTCTGTATTAGAACAGTTCCTGCTGCGTACCGCCCCTGTAGAAAAGTGAATGGAAGATTGCATGTCTATGTGACAAAAGAACTACACCAGATGTGCATCTGGCATGCAGTCAAGTCCGACTGGGTGCATGCAGTAGCTGCCATTCAATGTGTTTATATCAGGGTCCACTAACAGTTTATTAAGCGAAAAAGCACAGCTCTTATAGCCGATGTCGCTGCCGCAGAGCAGTTTTTATACATGGCATGTAGGGACAAACAGAGAGAGCGCTGTCTCGCTCGGCTTCGCCTTATTAATTCCTTCATGGTTTTGTATGGACAGAAGATAGAAACACTCCGGACACTGGTTTACATGAATAAGCGTAGACTTGATAGCATAGATAGCGACAGACAAGCGGTCCGTATTCAGACTGTAGAATTTCAACACAACATCGATGCCTCCTTCTATCCGTTAAAAAACTATAATGTTCTTTTCAAGAGAATAAAAACACAAATATCGACTTCTGTATTGTAAGGCATCCAAAATACTATTTCAGCTGCTCGCAATCAAATTCTTTTAATAAATTATCCATGTTTATGGTCGTAGCCAGCAATTTGATTTGGCGAAAGTACATACATACATGTTTGTTATACTCTGTACCAGAGTCCGGCACGTCCCAGTCTAAAGTGTATTGAACAAAGCTCTGCGGCAGCGACGTCGATAAGCTCGTCGTGTTTCTTCCGCGAATGAATCAGTTACTGTTAAGCCGTTTTTTATTGAAGATATGAAAGGCTATGCGCAATGCGTTATTTGCTATGACATTTTCCAATAATTGTGAAAAGTTTGAGCGACACTATAAAAATCAACCCTTTAGCTTTGAAAAATTAATGGTGATGGAGCGTACGTAAAAATTTTAGAATTACAAGCTACATTTTTTCTAATATTTGTAGCTGATAAAATTCAACCTAAATATTTGGACTTTGAGAGATTAGCTATAAAAAAGCATCGTTTGCTGTTGCATTAGCTTTAGCAAAGCAATGTCGTCCATTTACAGATGGTCTGTTTTTATACCCGTTACTCGTAGAGTAAAAGGGTATACTAAAGTCGTGCAAATGTATGCAACAGGCAGAAGGAATCATTTCCGACCATATAAAGTGTATGTATTCTTGATCAGCATCAACAGCCGAGTCGATATAGCCATGTCCGTCTGTCTGTATGAACACCCTGATCTCAGTGACTAGAAGAGCTAGAGCAACCAAATTTGAAATCTAGACTCCTATTGTCTGCACGCAGATCAAGTATATTTCAAATTTTTGACACGCCCACCCCCGCCCCCACAATAAAAAATGCTGAATAACTCCCACAATTTTTGAGATTCAAATTTGATTTCAAAATCAAATTTAAAACTTAAGTTTATATTCGCAACATCTATAAGCCCTCAAATTTTCATCAAGATCGGATGATAAATATCCGAGTTAAAAAAATGTTGCATACTTTTCGGCTGTCTCACCTCAGGCACACAGGATGGCTATTAAACATTTATATGCATGAGTAACGGGTATGTCGAAGTCGGTTAGAGCCGACTTTAACTTACGCTCTCGTTTTATTCAAGTTAAAAGTCTAATGTTTCTATTTCATCCATAGGGATATGACAAAATCAAAAGGAGCTCCACTTGTCAACTAGACTCGGACTTGAATATTGTTGAAGACTGCCAATCCGCTGCCGGACCTTCTTTGTCTAGCAAGGCATCATCAATACTCCATAAGGAGTGGTCAAACAATAGAGGCGTCATTGTAGATATGTCATTCGCTTAACAAAATCATGAATCAAAGCATCAAGTTTTTCTTCTAGGACTTGCGAATCATTTTATGTGATCACCCTGGTGGTGATTTTGTGGAACGTGTGTTTTTAGAAACCAAAAAGTTGAATGATGCTGCACGTAAAATTTTGATTGAAGCCATAGTAACTTGGAGTTTGAGACAAAAAATTAAACTTACAAAAATCGACTTCCAACAAATTTCTGTTGAGATCGAGAAAAAATTTAATGAAGACAAGGTAAAATTCCTAATCTTGGCCCACAAGTTTATATCATTGTGGCTTTTATGGCAGCTATAAGATATAGTCATCCGATCCGGTCGGTTCCGACTCGATAGCTTTAAAACTGAGACACTAGTTTGCGTAGAAACAGACAGACAGACGGACAGACAGTCGGACAGACAGACAGACAGACGGACGGACAAAGCTCAATGGACTCAGCTCGTCGCTCATATCAAGAAGCTGGACAGACTTTCATGTAAAATCAAATTAATGCTGTCTTTTAACTTTTACGTAGAACATATATTTCAATAATTCTGGATCGCGTGCATCAGGAAAACTGTACGATAGGTACTACAATCAACTGAAACGCTTAAAGAGAAGTACAGAGTTTTGGGAAGCACCTAGCAGTCCGAGGAATGGTACAAAAGTAAACAGCAAAATTGAAGGCAGCAATAAAAATGGTAATATTTAAAAACTTAAAGCTTTTTATTAATATATACATACTTATTCATCTAAATATTTTTTTTTGTTTATAGAATCCGCTGCTGCTTTAGAATGGCTAAAAGTATATTGCGAGCCGTGGAACGACGTTCAAGAAAATTGGCGAAAATGTTATAAAATTCGACGCGAAGAAATTCTTTGCACAGAAAGTAGCAACAATAATATTACTGGCATTTTAAGCAATTGGAAGCTTTTTAATCATTCTTTGGGATATAACTTGGTTAGAAAATTATAGTTCTTAAAAAAGTTCATTGCATCATATACTTTTATTTTTATTTTAAAGGTTAATATCGACTTCAATATTTTGTATCCCGAATCAACGTCCCTTATGGCCAAATGGGATGAGTTCAAAATTAAAATTATTCCAATTTTAAATAGTAAAGTGAAGGATCCAGTTCACTTGTCAGACTTGGAAAAAATCAACGCCGATGCTGAAGGTATGTGTTGCTTATAGAAAATATATTTATGTATCGTACACTTACTTGAGTTTCTTCTTTCTTCAGATTCTGATCAACTTATAGCGCTCTTACTTCATGTTTTGCTGCGTCCAGTGTTGCAACGAAAATCGGTAATTCATGCATTTTAGGTTCAGCTAAACCATTTGAAAACACTTTTGAGTCAAACTTTACAAATCATATTGAGAATGAGAGCTCAGCCAATCAAAATGATGATTCTATTTTCCAACTAGATTATTTCGATAACATTGCACTCATGTTTTTATGTAATTTACATTGTAAATTGAATTTTACAAGAGTTGATATACAAACACTTGTTGATGGAATAACAAATACATTTTGTATTCCAATAGCGGAATGTTTGGAGAAAGCTTTTTTAAAAGATGAGAAAAACATTGATTTAAATGAATTGAAGGAAATTGTAATATTTTTAAAAGATCCTTTTCATAAGATAAATACATTTCATAAATTTGTTGAAGTGTTAAAAAAAAGGAGTTTGGCAGGATATAAAAGAATTTGATATCGACAATAGAGTAGCTCGTATTAAGTTTCAAAGTGAATCGTTTTTTTCAGAAAAGAGATGCAAGGGTATTCTTATGCCTTTGGAGTTTCAAATAAAAAAATTCTTTGAACTTCCAAACGTTTTGAAAGATATAATACTTTACGAAACATGGAAAATATAACATCGAGAGAGGGAATACTTAAAAATATAATTAACGGAAAATTATGGAAGGAAAAAGTAACATTATTCTACAACAAAGATATTATTCCATACATACTGTATTTAGATGACTTCGAAATTAATAACCCTTTAGGATCTCGCAAGGGAATCCAATCGATTGCTGCTTTCTATTATACATTCCCTACTTTACCTGATAGTCATCTTTCTAGCCTTGAAAATATTTTTCCAGCCCTTTTTTTAAAAAGTCAAGACAAGAAGTATGGAAATGATGCCTGTTTGAAATTGTTGGTTGACAAAATTAAAAATCTCGAAGAAAATGGCATCAATATAGAAGTAGATGGAACCAAAAAACAATATTATTTTGTGTTAGCTTTATTTGTAGGTGATAACTTAGGGCTAAATAGTTTGCTTGGTTACACAAAAAGCTTTAGTTCAAATTATTATTGTAGGCATTGCTTATGCAGCAAATCAGAGTGCTCGCAAATGTCGCTCGAAGCTGAAGAAAAACTACGGAATGAAGTAAACTATACAGAATTAATTGAAATGGATGAAGTACCCGAAGAGAAAATGAAATTAAGCGGAATTGCTGAAAGCTCCATTTTAAATTCTATTAGATCGTTTCATGTAACCAAAAATACTGTTGGGGATATCATGCATGACATATTTGAAGGCGTCTGCGTGTATGATATCTCACAAATTTTACTTCATTTCATTGAAAAGGACAAAATCATTACTCTACAAATATTAAATAATAGGAAAAATTTGTTTCAGTATGGTGATACCGAAAGTAGACATACGTCTCCTCCGATTACAATTGCATACTTAAGAAATCTAAAGTTAAACATGTCAGCTCGAGAAACATGGACATTTTGCCACTTTCTGCCCCTTATGATAGGAGACTTAATCCCCGAAGGAAACAAACACTGGAACCTCCTTTGCTTACTAATAGAAATTGTAGATTTAGTTCTCAAAACAGAATATAATGACAAGGATTGGCAGGTATTGCAGTCAAAAATTGAAGAACACCACAAACTTTATATACTGCTTTTTGGTAACACATTAAAACCCAAATTTCATTTTTTGCTCCACTACCCTAAATTTATAAAATATGTTGGCCCACTCAAGTACCTTTGGTGTTTCAAGTTTGAGTCTAAACATAGAGAATTAAAAATATAT
Organism: Lordiphosa magnipectinata; assembly: GCA_037044535.1. Lineage (NCBI taxonomy): Eukaryota > Metazoa > Arthropoda > Insecta > Diptera > Drosophilidae > Lordiphosa > Lordiphosa magnipectinata. Next base: position 27,030 of record JBAMBO010003911.1, read on the forward strand.
ACAAATTCTATCAATTCAAGAAGAAATGTGCCTTTATCAGTTTCCATTAAATGTATGCTTAAGCTGGCAACTCGGCTATTATTTAAAAATGGTTTAATGGATAAGAATATTTTTAACGACATTCAAAAAGACAAATTAAGTAATAAGCTATATTGTAATAAAATATTAGATTTTAATAATATGCAACATGTACAAAGACATATCTCAGCAAACGAAGAGTACAATTTCACAAGTAAATTAACATATTTAGGAACTATTTACAAAGTGGGTCATTTTCTATTTTCATATTCACTGCAATTGTTTGAAATTAAAGACATCATTATTTTTGAAAACAACGACATTGCATTCGTAGGTCTCAAACACAAAGTAGTTTTATTTTCGAAACATTACCAATCCTTTCTTGTGTCCTTGGAAGAAGAAGACATTCATTTTCTAAGTCCTAATGAATGTTTTAAAAGCCCTTTGAATTTAAATTTGTCTCCCAATGGAAATACTTATATAAGGCCCAAATACTCTTAATATTAAGTAATACAATAAATTGTATTTCTATGTGAAGAATAGACATATTTGAATACCACGAATTAATTTAAATTACTACTGTATTATTCTAAATAAAGACAAAAGTTTTGCAAATGGACTAACTAAAATTTTTAATTTTCAGCATTTCTGGTACCGTTTACTGTTCAAATAGTAATGATACTATTTATACTGTTGAGTTACAATAAAAATAGCAAAACTACTATCAGTAATGGTGAGACTACTATAATATTTTTGTGGTAAGTTAACAATAAAAGTAGTAACAGTAAAAATAGTAAAGTAACTATTTATTCTGTTAACCAACCATAAAAATAGTTCTGGTAGCTTAACAGTAAGAATTGTTGTCTTACTATTTGCATAGTAACTTAACAGCTAAAATAGTAATCCTACTATTTTATAGCAGAGTACCAATATTTCAGTATATTTACCAGAAAACAGTCAGCTTACTATTTTCGTGGTAAAATTACTGTACACACAGTAAGAAAATTTACTTACTGTAAGCAGCGGTTAATATTACTAATTTTGTGGGTTGGCGCATTTCTAAACGATATTTTCTGTTAGATTTACTATTGCAATAGTTCTCTTTGCGTAAAGGTTTACGTGATAGTTACTGTAAAATTTGGTGAATTTTACCGACTTTTTGGGTTGGCGCATTTCTTACCCAAAATATCGGTTGAATTTAACCACAGATTTTTTTGTGTGCAGAGGTCGCAAAAATCGGTCGCCCGTTTGCCTTTGTCAGAAAACGACAGCTATCATGCGACCACATAGAAAAGAGGTACCGAAATAACCTTTAACTACGCTCTCTGCTTCTATTTGGTTGTGAGAGAAGAGAAAAACATTTTTTTGATTTTTTTCCTCTTAGGTCTTTTTGGGACCGTTTGGCCTAATTTCCGAATTCAAAAGGTATTCTTCGTATGTATGCATCGGTGTGTTATGCTCGGCTAACGATATAAAAGCTATATGCGCTCTCTCGTTCTCTTAAGGGAAGCCCAAGCCCTTTTTATATTTGGTTTTTCGGTCAGTGACGTGAGCAGAGCGAACTGAAAAAGGGGTTGAGAGTTAATACGAGCTATGAAGAAAACACACAAAATCGGCTTGCTGAGTTTCCTTAAATTCTTTCTTCTCCTTCTTTCTTATCTTTGTTGCTGTCACAATTAGAGAAAAAAAAACCAGACTGCCGTTTGAAACCAGCATCTCTTCGGAAAATCGGATTTCGATATTAAGAGAAACTCGTAATTCTCGTATGTCCGTTTGCGTACGTTTATTTGTCGGGAGGGTCAATTTGTTCACAATTATAATTTCACAACATATTCACAATCGTTTTTGAAGAAATAATGCAACATATTGGATCCGCCATTTTGATTTTCGATATTTTGACTTTGAATTCGTAATCAGCGAACCCGAAATCCCCCGAGTACAAACTTTCAGCCAAATCAAATACGTTTTTCGACTTTTGGCCAGCTTTTCGGATTTGGGACCACTGTGTGCTGCCAGTACCATTTCCAGACATTGCAAGGCCCGCATAAGCATAGATCTTATCATTCATGTAGCTTTTCAGCGACCTTAAATCCACTTCTGAGTTGCCATTCTCTACAATACAGTGCAAAGTGCGACCATGAAGATCCGTCACGGTGACTTCACCACCCTGGCTGCTGGTTCTGAATGTTTCAATAGAATGGCACGAGGCACGTCCATCAAAAGCGACAATGTCATTATTCAAATGATTAATTCGAAACTGTTCGAAGGCGTGACGATAGAATTTCTTTGGGCGTTCGGGTGCAATCTTTACATCATAGTGATAGGCCTAAGCGGTAATTTTTGACATATCCACATCCAGGTAGTTCATTGCAACCTGACCTTGTTTACCCAGGGTGCCACGCTTAATGTGGCCCTCTTGGGGTACCTGAGGAGCAGGACCCATCCTCCGCCTGCTCCACTGCTGCCGCTTGCAGCAGAACTTGTGGGTAGTGTTGGAACTGTTGTTGTTGTTGTTGTCGAGGCTGTAGTGCAGGGACCGGCAAAAATACATGCGCATTTTGGCATTGCCTATGTGTGCTTGGCCACTGACACGAAGTTGATGGTGCGTGTGACGTTTTCTTGTTTTAAGGGAGATTTCCACGGGTCGCGAAAAATTTATCGTGGAAAAGTTGATATTCCGCAGATTCTTAACAGAGTCTGCTAAGCTACTGCTATAAACACGATAACACAATTTTTTCTATCGATAAATCTGGCACTGTTAAATGAGCCCGCAAACTTACAAACAACAACATCTGGCAGCATTATGCATATAACATATTTAATGTGCTATTTTGATATATTTTTATTATTAAATGATATTAATAACAAATTAATTGTTCTTATCATTATGACTTTTGACAATCTGTAGTATTTGAGCAGTGAACGTCGGTATTTGCCTCGGACATTTTCCTTAAAACTGGCATTAATGGCATTAAATGCAGTTCGATGTAGTCCCGAGCAGCGGCCCTTAACTAATAGTTTATTTCCACTGGCATCATTTCTTATCATTTTAAATTTCGAAAAATGAAGCAGTTTCCATTTAAAAATCGTCATCTTTTTTGACATTCGCAATGCCACGTTGACAAAAACAGCTGAATGGTTTGATTTAAACAACAGGCGGCACTTTCAAAATCACGCGGACTTTTCGGAATATTTACCCGAAAAAAGACATTCCCGTCAGGAAAGCAATTACGCGGGGCGAACGCATTGTTATCGCCCTGAATTATCAGCAGAAAGCTAAATACACAACTTTTTTTGACCAATTTATATTATAAACAAAATTGCGCCTACTTTTTAAATTCATTTCAACAGTTTATTGGTGGACACTTTCTATTTCCAGAGAGTAACGAGTAGTGCCAGAGAGTAGCGAGTACCTTTTTAAACGAGAGCGTAAGCTAAAGTCAGCTCTAACCCACTTTGATATACCCGTTACTCATGGAAAGGAATGTTTAATAGCCATCCTGTGTGCCTGAGGTGAGACAGCCGACAAGTATGCAATATATTTTTTACTCGGCTATTTGTCATCCGATCTTGATGAAAATTTGAGGGCTTATGGATGTTGCGAATATATGTGTACGTTTTAAATTTCAGATCGATATCTTAAAAATTGTGGCAGTTATTTAACATTTTTTTTTTGGGGGCGGGGGTGGGCGTGGCAAAAGTTTGAAAGAAACTTGATCTGCGTGCAGACAATAGGAGTCTAGATTTCAAATTTGGTTGCTCTAGCTCTTCTTGTCACTGAGATCTGGGTGTTCATACAGACAGACGGACATGGCTATATCGATTCGGCTGTTGATGCTGATCAAGAATATATATACTTTATATGGTCGGAAATGATTCCTTCTGCCTGTTACACACATTTGCACGACTTTAGTATACCCTTTTACTCTACGAGTAACGGGTATAAAAATACAAAATTCCTTCGTGGGCAATGCCATCATTTTTAAGAAATGAAAGAAATGAAGGGCAAAATACAACAACAATTTGTATGGAAGAAATGATAACATTTTCTTAATGTCTTGTCATTTCAAGAGTTGAAGCAGAGAGGACAAAATAACCAGAGATGAAATCGCTCTCACTGTTAAGTTAACAGAAAAAAAAACCATGAAGCCATCGAGGCGTTGCAGTTTTCGGAATCCGCAAAGACAAACAGCTGTGTGCTGTTTTGTTTTGGCTACAAATGCGATAGAGAAAAGACACCAGCTAAAGGGAGGGCATGTATATCGCGCTCTGTCATTTCGTTCTGTGTGTGAATCTCTTGTACATTTTTATGTGATGTTGATGACTGTTTGAATAGAAATTCGTATTGTTGTCATTGAGCGCGTGCACCAGCACAAATCGATGACAAACAAGAAAGAAAGTCGGTCAAGCCCGACTATAACATACTCTGTACCCTTAACGTCTCAGCTCGCATTTGTTCACGATTTATACGCGCTCATCTCTAAGTTTCACTCTCTCTCTCTCTTCTCTTTCTCTCTCTCACTAAGATTGCCGTTCAATAGAATGCTGCGGTGGTGGGTGGGGTGGTGCTGGGTGTTAACTGGCCGTTTTTTGCTCATAACTTGAGTATCGTTCATCCGATCTTTATCATTCCTTCAGCAAATCGATAAATAATTTTGTTTACAAGGTATCTCTAAAAGGTACAAACGATCTATCTTCAAAACTGTAGGAGATATGAACGTTTTTTCCAAATTGCGGGGGCGGGAGGGGGCGTGGCAAAAATTGAAAATAAACTTGATCTGCCTGCAAGTATAAGAAATATATGCCCCATACATGTCGAACCTCTATCTCTTACCATCTCTGAGATCTCTTCGTTCATACGGACGGACAGACGGACAGACGGACAGACGGACGGACGGACGGACGGACAGACGGACATGGCTATATCGAATCGGCTGTTGATGCTGATCAAGAATATATATACTTTATAGGGTCGGAAACGATTCCTTCTCCCTGTTACATACTTTTGCACAAACTTAATATACTCTATGTACCTTCGGTACAGAGTTTAAAAATCGATTATTTTTGTTAGATTGTGCTGGTGAAAAGGCATGATGTGCAAACATGATTGTTAATTTTCGTGATTTTGTTAGATGTGAATACATCAAAGAAATAGTTTGTTAGAATTGCTTGATTGTGATTTGTTATCGATAGCACACAGCCGTCAGTAGTAAACAAACAAGTAATTTTGTCAAGGCAAATACGAAATGAATGTGGAAACCTCTTTGTTATTAATTAATGAATTGGCAGAGGACGGGGATTAGCAGGTAGGTCACGGAAATTCGTGCGAGGCCCTGAATTCTTTACTGGTTGTTGCGGAGGAGGAAAACTTGAAAAGCCGCCTCTTCAAAAAGAAGCAGCCCCCGCGTACTCAATTGTTGTTACAGTACAATAATATAGAATGGATTCAAGGGTTATTTCATGATGTCTAGTGCATCGTTAAGGACTCTCAGCTCATTGCCCATTAAATACTTTATTAAAATGAACATTTGCAGATCCTTTTTCGCGTTGCCCTCGATGAACTAATACCGAAAGTAACTCTTAACAAAACCCAGCGTTATGTTATTTGGCTGCTGGCAAAACACAGGAGTTCTTCATATTACTAAATGACCGTTTTGAAATAGGAAAAAGATCTGGCCATCAGATATTCGAGATTGTTGTGTACAGTCTCGCCGGGATTACAACAAATTTTAAATGGTTAACAAAGTTTTGAGGAAAATTCAAGGGGATTCTAAGAGCAGTTGCTGCTATTGACGACGTTCATATACATTTAAAAGTCTGTTCTAAATTTGATTTAGCTATTAGTTGCCAAAAATTCAAAACTTCCGCCAACAAAAATATATCGATGACTTGCCTTGTCTAAAATTCTATCAAACACGTTCACCAAAAGCCAAACACACTTTTTTGTTGATTTATGATTTATGTTAGATGATTGGTGTGTGCTGGTGAACGCGCTCATTGTCGGCATTGTTACCAATCTTCACCAAAGTGACTTCTCATTTTAATGCCCAAGCGAATGGCAACCGGTTGCCTGTTGAATTGCACCTGCTATCGAGTTCGCATTTATTTTAAATTATCTAGGCATGCACTATGAAATAAAATTTGGGGAACTTTTCCGATTTTGGTGAGGAAAAAAGGAAAGGAAATTGACCGAAAATTTTTTGTGGAAATTATTTTTATCATCCGAAAGCTTTGTTTGCGAAACACATGATTTTTTCCTATTTTCAAAATTATTTCCCCAAGGTAGGAAAATGAGGTGGGTGTGGAAAAATTAAAGTATAAATTATACAAAAACTAAAATATTATTTTATAAGAATTTAAATATGAAGGAACAAAATTGAAATGTTTTAAAAATTAATTAATTTAAACAATCGCCGGAAAAGTTTGTAATGGAAATTTTTTTTCCATCCGATTGACTTAAATCTCCTTTTTTAAGGATGGAATACAAAATAATATGAAATGGGGCGATTATTATTTTTAATTGTTGCAGATTCGCACTAGAGGACTTGTCGTGTCGACGCACAGTGGTCCAAAATCGTTTTGCCTTGGACAAAATTCTGTAACTTTTAAACCGCTCAATATTTTGAATGCATTTTTTTTGTTTGATTAAAAATTGTTCAAGGTCTTATATAGTTAAGAGTTTACTAAAATTGATTTAGTAGTTCCGGAGCAATAGAGCGCCAAAGTCAAAATTTCGTAAACTATGTTTCCTTTCAAGCACCTGTAAGCTTTATTAATAAAGCTTGGATGCTGATTTTTGGTCAGAATATATATAAGGTAATGCTAAGCTGTTTTTTAAAACTACAATTTAATCAGTCAAGGTTTAGGTACGTTTCTTATATTATTAAAATTTTTCAGACCTGGTGTTACTCTTATTGCACCTGAATCCACAAAAATTAGTGTAAGGTTCAAAATTTTTATCAAACTCATTTTTTTAGTTGTTTTCAGATTTCTACTAAGTTACAAGCCCATCGGACATCATTTAGGTATAGCTGCAAAACAAAAACTAAATTTTTTCATGCATTTTCGAGAAAAATATTCAAATGTAGATATTCGTTATGCAGCATGCATATTACGACGATTACACAGAGCTGACGAGTCGTGAGCGGTTCTTCTCTTGCGAAATTGATTCGTATTCCTCTCGAACATCACGTTGCATACGTTGCAATGACGATACGAGCCGTGTGCGAACGGCCTAAGACGTAGACAAACAAACCTTGACTGTTTTCGCATCAGTCACTTTTTCTCGAGTTGGCTCTCGATCGGTGTAGGCTAATGATATTTTTCTTAAAGGGGGACATATTATACTGTAGAATGAAGCAATAAATTTTTTTAAGATATTTGAAGACAACTTTTGCCAGCCTCGGAAAGTTTAAGAATAGGTGTAAAATAGGTACCTGCGGCAAAAGCACTTGTTCACAAACTAAAACTTCGATTTTGAAATGTTATATATTTATAAAAAGAAAAATAGTACTCCTATCCAACAATTTTTTAAAAATGCTCACCATAGCCGAAGATATGATAAGTCAAACTTAATTAATAATCCAACATTTTTGCATTTTTCGGATTGCGAAAAATTCACTAAGCTTAGGCGGCTGTAACATATATATTCGTAAACATATCAAAGTAATATATTTTCTACCTTCATTTGTGTATTTACAAAAACAAAAACCAATGCACATGCGCGAGAGGAGAGAACCACAAGCAAAAAACAAAGAAGCATGGGCAGAGACAACGCTCTGTGCGTTCGTGTCCGAAAAATGCCAGCGCCTATATAGCCGCATGTTTTTTTTGTCCTCTCTGATTGAAGCTTCACTTCTTTGGAGGAAATTGGCTATAACACCTCGCACTTGTCTGCCACGGCAAAGATTTCGTTCAGCTCGATTGGAAAGTACTTGGCGCATTTCTGGCGACTTGCCTTATGATCTTCTAGGTGTACTACTGTAGCATGTGTGACTTGGCGGCGTATATAGTTCCACTGAACTGGGCAGCGGTCCCTGGGTGGCCACATGGCACTTGAACACGTAGTCGGGGTCCTGGCAGGAAATGAAGTGAGTTAGGAAATGGAAGTGATTTATGAAGTTGAAGTTTGGTTCGCCCATTTTTGACCTTGATATAATGTACGGCACATCCTCGTTGCCCGATCCGCTTTTGCTCGGTCTCCTTTACGGGGTCAATTGAGGCTGCACTATCTGCTATACTACCGCTTGATCCACGCAAAAAAATCTGTGGTTAAATTCAACCGATATTTTGGGTCAGAAATGCGCCAACCCAAAAAGTCGGTAAAATTCACAAAATTTGACAGTAACTATCACGTAAACCTTTACGCAAAGAGAACTATTGCAATAGTAAATCTAACTGAAAATATCGTTTAGAAATGCGCCAACCCACAAAATTAGTAATATTAACCCATGCGTACAGTGAGTAAATTTTCTTACTGCGCGTACAGTAATTTTACCATAAAAATAGTAATTTAACAGCTGGTACTCAACTGAAGAAAAGTAGGGTTGGATACTATTTTCGCTGTCACAAGTTGCCAATCTACTTGAGCTCATCATCATCCCAGACCAGAAGAGGCAACCTATTAAGGTATTAGGGTATTAACCCACCACCCACCCACCACCCACCAATTTTCGTTCTGAAACAATTGTTTGAATTAAACATATTTTTATTTCATTTGAAAATTTTTTAATTACTTGGGGGGGGGAGGGCAGTCGAACTTGGACTGAACACGATTGGAAGGACGTCTTTACCAGTTACGCTACGGCGAGCGTTAATAGAAACGCGTTTAACATATTACTTGGATTGAATCTGCCTAACCACATGCACGAAAAATTTCTTAAATGTCGCATAAATGAGACCACTAGTAATTCTCAAGCTCAAATTCAGTAAAAGTACAATATAAATATAAGGGTCAAACTGAAATTTTCTCAATCAACAATTTTCGCGCTTAGATTTACTGTCGGAAGAGTTAATCCGAGAAGCAACAAAATTCATTTAAAAAGTTATACTATTTGTGCTGTAAGATTTACTTGTGGGTACAGTTAATTGCTGCAAAAACAAAGTATGAGATGAAAAAAATCACGTTAGAGTAACTATTTGTATGGTTAAGTTACTGTAGTTAGCAGTAACTTATTAAAACAACAAAAAATGTGAAAAAATATTTGTGGTTAAATTTACTCAACGTACAGTTGTTAAATGCAACAACAAAATACGAGCTAAAATAAATACGTGAACTTTACAATTTCTTCTGTAGATTTTACTGTTAGCACAGTTATCAAGCAACAACAAAACCACATGCATAAAAAATTTCGAAAAAATGTACTGTCAGCGCAGTTAATTTTACCCACCAGAGTTTTTTGTGTGTGGCTATATCGACTCGGCTGTTAGTGCTGATCAAGAATATATATACTTTATAGGGTCGGAAACGATTCCTTTTCCCTGTTACATACTTTTGCACAAACTTAATATACTCTATGTACCTTCGGTACAGAGTATAAAAATTTTGATTCCACTTTTGTTTGAAATGGATTTATTAATAAACGAAAAAGGAAACTCCGGCTAGAAAAGGCACTTAAGCATAAAATGATATAGTGCGGCTTTTTATTAGTTTTTGTTGTAGTTTTTTTCAATTGAAAAAAAATAAACCTATTATTTTGTTTCAAAGTTCAGATATCAAGAGACAGAAACTGATGCACAAAAAAGAGAGGGGGATTCAAAAAAATTTAATACCCGTTTAGCACAGTGGTTTCAGCAAATAATATTAGTAGGCGGCGAATCCGGGAGAATATTTTCACTATGTGGTGAAAGACGCACTTACCGAATTTTTGCGAAATTTTCCAGTTAAGCGATCGGACATTTGGCCTAATACACTGTGACACATTTTTGAGCTCAAAAAAGTTGAAAGCGTCGAGACCAAAAAATTCTGAAAGAGTGTGATGATGGTATAAAAACCCTGTCTTGGTTTGGTCTGATTAGCTGCCGTTTTCTTTTTATTGCACTTTGAACTTTTCAGCTTCAGAGCAGGACTAACGATTCCATATCTCGTAAATTATTGTGAATTTTGTTTTTAAATCTTTAACAAAGTTGTTGCTCTTGGGTTGGCCAACAAAACATTTCTTTGAAGCAAATCAAAAAAATTATATCTTCATACTCAAAATTACAAAAGTTGCCAAAAAAAGTTTTGACCACTTTTCTACAGTTTTTCAACTTCATCTTGAAACCCGTTTCAAATTTGGACAAGTAAATACAGCACAGAGTTGTAGCTTAGACCAAAATAAACAAACCGTTAGAGCGAACCAACTTCATTTAGTTACTCCTTCATATAGTTATAGGCCCACAAGCACGTACAACTGTCATAAAAACTCGAAAAAATTAACATTTTCGGTAAAAAAGTAAAAATACTAAATTTTTTTTTTATTACAGTTTTTAAGTTATGTTTTCTTACTATTTTCTTGATTTAATACAAAACAATCGACATTTTTGACTGTGTCGGCCAATTGGTACCAAAAATTGCCATCTTTCAAGTTTTGGTTCCAATTCTACATGCTTAAGGGCCCGTTACTATACGAAGGAACAATCGAATGAAGTTGGTATGTTCCAATCGTTTGTTTATTTAAATCCAAGCTAAGTTTTTGTCCTGCATTGCTTAGTCAAATTCGTTACACTTTTCAAGACAAAGTTGAAAAATAGTAAAAAATGAGGGGAAAACATGATGATTTTAAGACATTTTTGTAATTTTGAGTATAAAGATGTGATTTTTTTTACTTGATACTTATGAATGATTTGTAAGCCAAGCCAAGACCAACAACTTCCTCTCGGACGTCAAAGCGAAATTCCAAATAGTTTACGAGATTTGGAGTTGCGAATCCCAATCAGAAGCTGAAAACTTCAAAGTGCAATGAAAAGAAAACGGCAGCTAATCAGACCAAACCTGATGAACTCGAGAGATATAAAGCCACCGAGTTTCGCACTTTCTCCTATACACTGGTCCGATCGTTTTTAAAACTATCTTAAATACGGACAGATACAACCACTTTCTTCTGCTTAGTTTGGATATTAGACTTTTTCTTCATACCGAATACTGTAGAACTAAACATTCACTCGAAGCAATTTTAATAAACGACTTTGTGAAAAACATCCCTTCATTATATTCATATACAATGTTGACATTCAATTTTCATTGCTTAACACATCTTAGCAGCAACGCAATAACATTTAATTCTCTTGAGACTATAAGCGCTTCACCTTTTGAAAGCTTCTTGGGCCAATTAAAAAACAAGAAAGAAAGTCGGTCAAGCCCGACTATAAAATACTCTGTACCCTTTACGTCGCAGCTCGCATTTGCTCACGAGTTATACGCGCTCATCTCTAAGTTTCACTCTCTCTCTCTCTCTCTCTCTCTCTCTCTCACTAAGATTGCCGTTCAATAGAATGCTGTATTCAATAGAATGCTGTAGAATGGGTGGGGTGATTACTGGCCGTTTTTATACCCTTGCAAAGGGTATTATAATTTTGCCCAGAAGTTTGCAACGCATAGAAATATTCATTTCCGACCCCATAAACTATATATATTCTTGATCAGGGCGACGAGCTGAGTCGATTGAGCTTTGTCCGTCCGTCTGTCTGTCCGTCTGTCTGTCTGTCTGTCCGTCTGTTTCTACGCAAACTAGTCTCTCAGTTTTAAAGCTATCGAGCTGAAATTTTGCACAGAGCCTTCTTTTTACTGCACGCTACTAATATGTCGGAACCGACCGGATCGGATGACTATATCTTATAGCTGCCATAGGAACCATCGGTCAAAAAATGGGTCTTAGTGAGAAAAACTTTTTTGTTTTTAATGTTAGCGGCCTTAAACTCGGCCATTGTTAATATTATCTGCTTTCAAACAGATTTGCAAATTTCGGTCAAGATCGGATGACTATATCTTATAGCTGTCATAGGAACAATAGGTCGGAAAATGGGTCTTAGTAAGAAAAACTTTTTTTTTTCAATGCTAGCGTCATAAAACTCGGCGATAATAACTATAATATGGTTTCAAACAGATTTGCAAATTTTTGTCAAAATCGGATGACTATATCTTATAGCTGCCATAGGACCGATCGGTCGGAAAATGGGTCTTATTGAAAAAACTTTTTTGTTTACAAATAAATAGTTCTTAAAGTCGGTGATTCTTAATATTAAACTAATTTGAAAAAGTTGATCGACATCGGGTGACTATATCTTATGGTTGCCACAGGACCGATCGGTCGGAAAATGAGTCTTAGTGAGAAAAACTTTTCTGTTTTAAATTTTATCTTTCTCAAACTCCGCGATTGGTTATTTGATATGTTTTCAAAAAGATTCGTGAAATTTGGTCGAAATCAGATGTTTACCTGTAGGAAAATGGGCTTTAGTTAAAAAATTGTTAGATTTTTATGTAAGCGTTCTTAAACTCTGACTTTTCAAAAACAGCATTTGCAAGGGTATAAAAACTTCGGCACCGACGAAGTTAGCTTGGCCTTCTCGTTTGCTCATAACTTGAGTATCGTTCATCCGATCTTTATCATTCCTTCAGCAAATCGATAAATAATTTTGTTTACAAGGTATCTTTAGACGTACGAACGATCTATCTTTAAAACTGTAGGAGATATGACGTTTTTTCCAAATTGCGGGGGCGGGAGGGGGCGTGGCAAAAATTGAAAATAAACTTGATCTGCCTGCAAGTATAAGAAGTATATGCCCCATACATATTAAACCTCTATCTCTTACCATCTCTGAGATCTCTTCGTTTATACGGACGGACGGACAGACAGGCAGACGGACAGACGGACATGGCTATATCGACTCGGCTGTTGATGCTGATCAAGAATATATATACTTTATAGGGTCGGAGAAGCTTCCTTCTGGCTGTTACATACATTTGCACAACTTCATGATCCCCTTTTCCCATTTTTAATGGGAACAGGGTATAAAAATGGTAAAAAAAAGTGATTTTATGCTGGAACAGTTCGCTTAGTTGAACTTAGTGTACTAGATATTGTACACAAAGAGCATAGCATTAAGTCAAATTTAACTGACAAACAAATTGTCTATAAAAGCTTTTATTTTGATTTAAAAGACAATAACTCTTTTTTATTACATAAAGGATAATACGATCTGCCAAATATATAAAACTATTGACATAGAAAACAATATTTTGAACTTTAAATATGTGCTTGACCTACAGCCCTTTTTTAGTTTTCCTATAGTTTCAAGCAGAGTGGGAATATTTTTTTCTGAAAGTGTATTTTTGGATGATAAAATAGATAAATCCCTAGTAGATATAGTAACAGAGTAATATGGTTGAAAAATACAACGAAATTTTTAACATGGATGACGGATCTATTCACTTAACCGAATCGAGCGAACACAGCAACAACATCAATCAAAACAATTTCAATTTGAACCAATCAGGTATTTATTGTTTAGATACATTTTTTGTAATAAAAACAAAAAAAAGTTAACAAAATTGATTTTTTTCAGAAATTATTAGTCTTCTTTTAGACATTAAAGGAAAAGTGGATCGCTTAACAATGGAAATGATCTTCATAAGGACTGAGGTTTCTGCTATTAAAGCAAAAATTTATGGGGATGTTTCGGCAACGCGTGAAGTAGTTCAGCGTAATCCTTTGACGTCTTTGAATGAGCTGGATATGTTTCAAGAAAAACTAAAAACTTTGTAAGTATACTTATTTAAATTAATAGATCAGACACAACAAATTTAAATAAACGTTTGAAAAATGTTCATTTACAGGTCAGCGAGATATGTTTGCATGGGGAAAAGTCCTTTGACAAATTTATACGACGCTCTTGGCGCACCATATTTTCTGATGAGCTGACGCAACAGTGCTCCTGGCGCGGAACTGGGAAAAAAAAGTCCGTGACGGGCTTGTTCTTGACTTTGGCCATTCGAAGTAAGTAAAAATCATAAGACTTACTTAGATCAGTTTACTAAATCCATTTTAAACTCTTTTCAGGTGTATTTACAAAACAAGTTTGCTCTGGAAGACTCCGAATTCGACAAAGTCTTACAAAAGTTCTTTCAATACGCACACGATTGTCTCCAAAGCCATTAAATACCAGGCCATCCATATTTATTAAAAATCCATATGTTCGATTTAATTTTAAATCTACAGAACTATAGTTGCATTTTTATACCCTTGCAAAGGGAATTATAATTAGGCCCAGAAGTTTGCAACGCATAGAAAGATTCATTTCCGACCCCAAAAACTACATATATTCTTGATCAGGCCCAGCGGCGCAGAGCTCAACGTGTTCTGCCGAAAGAATGCATTACGCCTGACGAAAAAGTAATGCAATACAACCGCTGCTTTTTGTGTGAGAGATAGTAATCGGAAACAAACTGAAACAACTAATGGTGCCACACACGAGCCGATGTCTATTTCGTTCGCTTATGTGCTTTCCCCCCTCATCTAGAAGCGATTTTTGACATTTCTTCTATTTTCTTTAAGTCAGTGTAAATGGATACGTTTGCATGCGTAAGTGTGCAGCAATGACTTGACGAATTTCAACTGGAGCAGACGTGCGTGCCGACCAGAAAATAAAGATAGAAATAATGTTAATAACAATAATGAAAACCATAATTTAATATAAATTTAAGCTAGTCGTAGTATTTTAAAACTCATTTGGTGTTTAAAATTTGAATTTTTTTAAATAAAAAAATTTTTTTAAATAAATAAATAAAATGAAGACACATAATTTTAAGCTATCCACCAAATAAAAAACTAAGTTTTTAAATATAGTATAATAATAACCTAATTTAATAAAACCAATAAATTTTATAAAATAATATAATTTTAACATTTGTAATCTACATTTAATTTTACATTTTTTAACAAAAAAAATCATTTAAAAAAAAAAAAAAACTGCATTACTACATCATTACCCACTCATATAGGCTGTAATGCACGTGCATTACCAACCCATATACTTCTCTATCAATAGTACATTGCATCGTATAACACGTGCATTACCCACCCGTATACTTTTCCATCTTTAGTAAATTGAATCGTAATACAAGTGCTTTACGACTGAGTATACGATTCCTCAATTGTATGATGAATTGTAAGCGGACTGCGAACATTCTGCATTACAATAAGAAAACAAGAAAGAAAGTCGGTCAAGCCCGACTATAACATACTCTGTACCCTTACACTCGCATTTGCTCAGGAGTCAAACGGCCAGTTAACACCCCGCGCACAACGCGGTGCGCTCTCTTAGTTTCTCTCTCTCTCTCTCTCTTTCTCTCTCGCACTAAGATTGCCTGTGTTGAACGGTTAGGGTATGTTGCTGTGGTTGTTGGTGGGGGGAGGGTGGTGTTAAATGGCCGTTTTTTGCCCATAACTTGAGTATCGTTCATCCGATCTTTATCATTCCTTCAGCAAATCGATAAACAATTTTGCAAGGTATCTCTTAAAGGAACGAATGATCTATCTCCAAAACTCTAGGAGATATGAAGTTTTTTCCAAATTGCGCAGTGAACGTTGGTAGTTGTTGGTAGAACGCTGGCACAATCAATGGCATTAAATGCAGTTCACCTCGCACTTGGCTGCCACGACAAAGATTTTGTTCATCTTGATTGGAAAGTAATTCGCGAATTTCTGGCGATTTGCCTCCGTAAAGTTCGTCATGTCAGCATGATGATCTTCTGGATGTACTGCTGTAGCATGTGTGACTTGGCAGCTCCGCTGAACTCGAAAATGGTAATGGGCAGCGGTCCCTGCGTGGTCACATAGCACTTGGCCACGTAGTCGGGGCCCTATCAGGGAAACGTTAAGAAATGGAATTGATTTATGAAGTTGAAGTTTGGTTCGCCCATTTCTTACCTTGATAAAATTGGCATTGATGAAGGGCACATCCCCGTTGCCCGATCCGCTTTTGCTCGGTCACCTTCAGGGTGACGCTCAAATTGGGAGAGAAGGAGATTTTGGATCGACAGTCGGCCGATTTAGCCTTCATGAAACAACCTCCGGTAAGGGAGAGAGGCTAATAGATTTTGCCGCGGGCAGGAACATGGTCATAAGTAGTACCAGGTTTAAACATCGCGACATCCATAAGGCGACCTGGAAGTCCCCTGATCAACTAACGCGAAATCAGATTGATCATGTTGTGATCGACGGAAGGCACTCATCGAGTGTTCTAGACGTGCGTGCGATTCGAGGTGCCAACATAGACTCGGATCACCACCTTGTTGCAGCAAAAGTGCGCACGCGGCTCAGTGTGGCACATGCCTCACGTACTAGTACACGTCGAAAGCTAAATGTCGATAAGCTGCTATCACAACGGACCTCTGAAGCCTACACAGCTAAACTCACCCAACTGCTCAGGGAAAACTCACCATTCCCTTCTGGTGTAAGCGAACAGTGGAATCATATATCACACTCCATGAGTACGGCTGCCAAGGAGATACTCGGATATGCCGAGCACCCTCGAAAGCAGACTTGGTATGATGAGGAGTGCCGCGACGCTACTGCAGAGAAAGACGCTGCCTACAGGAGAACTCTGCAGTCGGGAGCAACGCGGGCTGTTAAAGAGCAATACCGGAAGAAAAGGAGAGAGGAGAAGCGCCTTTTCAGAAGGAAAAAGAATGAGCGAGAAAGGCGCATGCGTGAGGAAGAGATGCTATTCGGCATGGGTGAGACTCGAAAATTCTATCGAAAGATTAGACGACTTACCGAAGGTTTCAAACCCGGAGTCACACAATGCAAGGACGAAAATGGAAATCTGGTCACAGATCCGCAAGTGGCGCTAGACAAATGGAGAAGCTATATCGCCAACCTGCTGGGAGGCGACAACGAACACAATACCGCCTCTGGAGAAAAAGCGACGTCACCAATCGACAACATAGAGATAGACCCACCGGACCATCACGAAGTCTGTGTAGCCATAACAAGGCTTAAGAACAACAAATCAGCAGGTGCAGATGACCTGCCAGCTGAACTGTTTAAGGCTGGAGGCGAGGAGTTGGTAAGGTGCATGCACCAACTCATCAGCAGAATATGGTCCGACGAGAGCATGCCCGAAGATTGGAGTCTAAGTGTAATTTGCCCACTTTTTAAAAAAGGAGACCCTGCAGTTTTCGCCAACTACCGTAGGATCAGTCTCCTTCCCATCGCATATAATATTCTGTCGTGCATTGTTTGGCTTCAGACCTAGTAAATCCACCACAGACCAGATATTCACATTACGACAAACCCTGGAGAAGACCTATGAGAGAATTATCAAAATCAACCATCTTTTTGTTGATTATAAATCAGCCTTTGACACACCGATAAGGTCAAGGTTCTTTGAAGCCCTGTCTACCTTTGGTATACCAGCAAAGTACGTTCGACTTTGCATGATGACGTTGAGAAGCACTCGAAGCTCCGTCAAAATAGGAAAGAACCTCTCCGAACCATTTGATACCAAGAGAGGTTTTAGGCAGGATGACACCCTATCGTGTGACTTCTTTAATCTACTGATGGAGTATATACTGCGCCAGTGCCCAAATGCCAACAGATCGGGCTCATTTCTTTATAAAGATCTAATGCTACTCGCATACGCCGATGATATTGACATTATCGGCAAAAACGAACGGGCGCTAAGCAGGGCGTTTTCAGAGATTGAGAAGCAGTCTAAACTGATGGGCTTAGCGGTAAACGAGGACAAGACAAAGTACCTAGTATCCACGAACAAGAAATCTACGCGTCTTGGACAATTTGTTACTATGGGGGAGTACAACTTTGAGGTTGTAGAGGATCTTGTCTACCACGGGACGATGATTACCGGCGACAACAACATCAGCCTGGAGATCCGAAGAAGAATTACTCTTGGAAACCGATGTTTCTACGGGCTCAGTAGGGAGTTCATGAGCAGAGCCTTTTCTCGAAGAACAAAAATAGCGCTATACAAGTCCCTCATCATCCCAGTCCGGACAATGACAGCAGCGGATGAGGAGGCGATTGGCGTTTTCGAGCGAAAAATCCTTCGGAGGATATGTGGACCTTAAAAAGTTGGCGATGGATACCGCATTCAAATGAATCACGAACTGTATGAGCTCTATAAGGACATCAGTCTAGTCAAGCGCATAAAGCAACAGGTTAGGACATGTAATCCGGATGGATGAAGAAGCTCCAGTAAAAAAGACGTACAAAGCGAAGGCGGCTGACTTTGGAGGACAAGGCAGGAGGGGTCGCCCACCACTAAGATGGGATGATCAAGTGCGGAAAGACATTTCCAACCTTGGTGTGAACAACTGGTGCCAGCTCGCACAATGCATAAGCAAGTGGAGGGCATTCATTGCAGAGGCCAAGACCGTCAAGCGGTTGTGATGCAGCATCGGGCCAATAAAAAAGAAGAAAGAAGAAGAAGTATTTGATATTAGTATTATATGCCGTTAATAAATAATTTATTTATCTCAATAATCCTCCAGAGCTTCATACACTGTAAATATATTCTCCTCTCCTTCAATTTGGTCAAGTTCATCCAATTGACTTGACTGTGCGGATTGAGTAGCCTCGGTTGCCTCGGTTAAGTGAGCGCGTGGAGTAGCCTTCATATTGCGAAGTCGGACCTCCTCCTGCACGTTTAACAACCATTATTTGCAACTCGAAGGCCAAGTCCGGATGCTCATCATCGATTTTGGGCAAACTGGTCGCTAAATAGTCGCAGAATTCAGACCATATGTCAGATTTTTTGGTGGTTATTGCAGACATGGCTTCTGACACTGACTTTAATAAAACCTTCTGCATTTCATTATCGGACTCTGAGTCTCAGAGCACATTGATACATCCGAAAACTTATCTGCTTCCAAATCCGCAGAGCAAAAAAAAACGCTGCGTTCTCGAAACTTTGTTCCGATCCGGAGCTTGATAATGATGGATTCTGAAACGAACTAAGTTATATTTAATTAATTACAGATTCCAGGTACAGCTGCTGACTGGCTTAATATTGCGAAAGGCTTTGAGGATGAGTGGAACTTCCCCAATTGCATTGGTGCTTTAGATGGAAAGCACGTTTTTATCCAAACACCACATAAGTCTGGATCTGAATACTTCAGTTACAAGAAAACAAATAGCATTGTTCTAACGGCTTTGGCAGATGCGGATTATAAGTTTACTTATATTGATGTTGGAGCGTACGACAGAGATTCAGATGGGGGAGTATTTTCCAGGTGATCGTGTTTAAAGCTTGGAATGAAATTCAATAATAAACATAAATTCTTGTAAATTTTCAGTTGCACTCTTTCAAAAGCACTGTCCGCAAATACTCTGACTTTGCCATCACCAAAACCTCTCCCGAATAAAACGGAGCCAACCAATTATGTTATTGTGGCCGATGATGCGTTTGCATTGAAACCTTACATAACGAAGCCATTTCCATTCAGATCCCTCAATGATGAGCAGCGTATATACAATTACCGGCTCTCAAGAGCTGGACGTATAATTGAAAATGCATTTGGTATATGCGCTGCTCGTTTTCGAATTTTGCGTAAGCCAATTGTTGTGGAACCACCGAAGGTAATAAAAATTGTGTTGGCTATTTGCGCTTTGCATAATTTTCTTTTGGAGAAGAATGGAGCAACCTCGTTGATCATGAGGTGGATGGAGAGCTTATACCAGGAATATGGCTTGAGTCGACAACAGATTGTTCGCTATCAAGGATAAATGCTGGCCGTCCTAGCGAGGCTGCAACCAACATTTGTCTGCGTTTTATGAAATATTTTTCCACTGAACATGGTGCAGTTCCATGGCAAAATGAAAAAACTTTTAAATAAATAAATAATTTAAAGATATTACCAAAGATGCAGTTCTGTCCTTCTTGGTTGGTTTTTTTTCCGACCCACTCTGGCCGCTCTTCACAGTCTTGCTTGCCTTCAAAGCAGTCTGCAAAAATATCAATAAAAATTCAATTACATGCGGGCTGCATTTGTACTGAATTGCAAACTCACACTATGTGTTTCGCAAGCAGTTCCACTTGTCGACAGCGTCTTTCTTGGTGACGCCAAGTTGATCGGCAACGCTGCTCCAGCTAGACTCCTTGGCATCGCGATTTCTATACCCATTACTCGTAGAGTAACTAGAGACTAGAAGAGCTAGAGCAACAAAATTTGAAAAGTAGACTCCTATTGTCTGCACGCAGATCAAGTTTATTTCAAATTTTAGCCACACCCACCCCCGCCCCCACAATAAAAAATGTTGAATAACTCCCTCAATTTTGAGATATCGATCTCTGATTTAAAACTTACATTTATATTCGAAACATCTATAAGCCCTAAAATTTTCATCAAGATCGGATGATAAATAGCCGAGTTTAAAAATGTTGCATACTTTTTGGCTGTCCCACCTCAGGCACACAGGAAGGCTAATAAACATTTCATTCCATAAGTAACGGGTATATCGAAGTCAGTCAGAGCCGACTTTAACTTACGCTCTCGTTATAATTGACGCTGGTCATGGATCTGGCTCAGTGCTCATGAACTCGCCCAATGCTCACTTTTGTGCGCAATGTGAGCAATGTGATTTATTTCAAAGAAGCATTTTGTGTGGGGCGGTAGAAGCCCTTTATTTTGGACAGCGGGAGCAGAACTTAGCCACTTAGACATACTGCTATAACGACAACACAAAACGCATCTGGAGATAAAAATTGCTGGGCCGCATATTAAACCAGAGGCAATATTCATAGCCACAGCCAGCTTCATAGACTGGAGGCGGATCATACTCGCCGGGCGTATTAGAGGAGAATAAACAAGGTGAACACGGATTTAAATGTGGCCACAACAGTAGCAACGAAAGCTACCACAGTAAGCCGAAGGAGCCACTACTATAATGGGCTGTAGGGCCGTTCCGTGGGCTGTAGAGACTGCGAAGGTTTAGACTCGGGTGGAATGCATACATTGGGCAAATGGCATGCCGGGAGAAGCATACAGAGAAGGATTCTCCGTCACAAGTGATGCAGCTGCGAGTATCGAAATGCTTTTTGTTAGTCAAATCCCATAACATGGATTGAGACTCGACCTCTTTGTTTAACGCCGTTTGTTCGTCCTCCGTAAAGTTCTCCAAATGACTTTTGTATGGTTTTTTTGTTTTTTTTGCATACATTTTTTTAATTGCGGTCACGAAATCTGAGAATTATCAAACAAGTTTCATAATTGGCAGACCCCTTCGACAATTTATCAGCTGTTTTCAAAAAAACGAGTTGGCAGGTCCACGCAAATAGTCATAGCGAATTGTTGGTTGCACCGTACTCGCTCTGACAATGCGCTCTGAGAATTTTCGTGAGCGGATTTCCTGAGCTATGTAATTAGATGGGCTCCGCAAAAATTGTCAGCGTCTCCGTACCACGCTTTCACATCAAAAGTACTCCATCAATTTCTGTGCCGCCAATGTGAACACTTTTGACTTCTGAGTACTTTGGGCACAGAGGGTCACAGACGACATGGGCACAGTGTGACGCTATGTAAACCTAGCCTTAGTGTTATACAGTATGTAGATTCTAGTGATGCCGTTTAACTTTTTTTTTGCTCATAGCTTGAGTATCGTTCATCCGATCTTTATAATTCCTTCAGCAAATCGATAAATAATTTTGATTAGGTACGAACAATCTACCATCAAAACTGTGGAAGATACACGTTTTCCAAATTGCGGGGGCGGGAGGGTGCGTGTCAAAAACTGGAAAAAAAAAATTTATCTGCCTGCAAGAATAAGAAATACATGCGCCATACATGTCAAACCTCTATCTCTTACCATCTCTGAGATCTCTTCGTTCATACGGACAGACAGACAGACGGAAATGGCTATTTCGAC
The DNA here is from genome assembly GCA_037044535.1 of Lordiphosa magnipectinata. Lineage (NCBI taxonomy): Eukaryota > Metazoa > Arthropoda > Insecta > Diptera > Drosophilidae > Lordiphosa > Lordiphosa magnipectinata. The sequence continues at coordinate 48,911 of JBAMBO010003911.1, forward strand.
TCGGCTGTTGATGCTGATCAAGAATATATATACTTTATAGGGTCGGAAACGATTCCTTCTTCCTGTTACATACTTTTGCACAAGCTTAAAATACTCTATGTACCTTCGGTACAGAGTATAAAAACCCGATATCAAGAAGGCCTCGAAATTAAGCTGGATCAAATCAAAGGTAGTAAGAAATGGTGGCAATTGTCACGTGAGCTTCCGAGTTGGAACAAGTGTGGCAGCCGAGGATTTCCAAAGCTACTTCAAGGAACTTTTAAATCAGCAGCAAATAGCTCCGGATATTGGGTACGCAATTTGTATACGCGTTACTGTAAGAGTAGAAGGGGAATACTAAAGTCGTGCAAATGTATGTAACAGGCAGAAGGAAACATTTTTGACGATATAAAGTGTATGTATTCTTGATCAGCAACAACAGCCGAGTCGATATAGCCTTGTCCGTCTGTAGGCCGTCCGTCTGTATGAACACCTAGATCTCAGAGACTAGAAGAGCTATCGCAATGAAATTTGAAATTGTAAACTCATATTGTCTGCACGCAGATTAAGTTTGTTTCAAATTTTAAGATATCCGTCCCAAATTTTAAACTAACAATTAGAGGTGCGCGAGTGAGCGAATTTGCTTTCACGTCACGAACGATTCACGAAATTAATATCTAGTTACGCTTCACAATTTAAGGCGTCACAAATGATCCCGCACGATAAAACTGCATCTCCCAAAAAATTTATTTAAATAATTATAATAATTTCATAATAATAAAAATTTTAATAATCTGCTAGCAGCAAAAAAATGTGCTCTCTTGTGGCTGAGCTAAGTGGAATATTTAGCACTTGCATGGAAAGCATTCTTAAATATTGAAGACACGATAACATTTCCAAAAATTCCAAAAATCCAGAGACAATTTCTGCAAGAAGAATAAGATTTAAAAATTTCGTGATTACTGCATTCCAAAACACACGCACGGATCACGGATGCTAAAGCACGGAAATCTGTGTGTGCTCATGATCACGCAGTGACACACCGTGGAACGTTCAAATTCACGTCACAGGTGCACCTCTAGTAGAGAACGGCTTCGTTCGATTGCAAACCGCTCACACATTAATCAACACCCGAATAAACAGGCTTCGCGCTCTATTCATCAAACTTGCATACTCTTCATGTTCGCAGCAGAGTTTTATTCGAACCAATTGTTGGCATTCTGATTATAATCATGTTCGACTTCATTCCAATCAGTTCGGCTGATTGTTCGTTTGGCTCAACGACGATTGTTTAGAGTGAGCGAAAATCACCTCGTATCAATAAACTCTTGCAAAGACGCATAGGCGCTGCTGGCAGATATGGAAAGAGAGAGAGAGCAATGCTCTGGCATTGCTCACAATGCGCTGGCCAGTCAATTCTGAGTTTTGCTCGATCGAACACACAATGCGTTTGCCGGTATGCATCTGATTATATTCAATACTGAGTTTTGTTCGATGAATAAATATGAACATACACGTTGGATCACATAACTCTAGCTCAGCCGTTCGATGCGATTGCGTTGTGAGCTGAATATATTCAGCTCTGAGTTTTGTTGATTGATTAAATGTGAGTAAGAATTTTTGTGTATGAGCCAATCAAGAAAAGAGTGATTTTTGCAGTTCTCTGACCTCTGCTAATAATCCCCTCAAGAACTCGGGAAGGCTATTAAACATTTCTTTCACTGAGTAACCTGTATATCGATGAGATGGTAACAGATAGTGGATTGACATGTATGGGACATATATTTCTTATACTTGCAGGCAGATCAAGTTTATTTTAAATTTTCGCCACGCCTCCTCCCGTCCCCTTAAATTTGAAAACAAAAGTCAAATCTTCCACAGTTTTGTACATATGTAGTTGGTTCCTTCCAGAGGTAATTAGTAATTGGCATAATTTATTGATCTGCCGAAGGAATGATAACGCTCGGATTGAAGCTATGAGCAAAAGAACGTTCGCTGCCGCAGCGCAGCAGCAGCGCTGCTTTACAGTCGAACTTATTTATTGATATATTTAATTGACATTTTTTCCAAAGATACTTCAGAAGTTATACTATAACATGTATATGACATCAATAAACAAACACTAATGCATCTCCCAAAAAAGAAATAAAGAAAATAAGCCTTTTTTCGCCTTCAAAACGAACTATCTCAATTGTAAATATATTTCAGCACAAACGATGTTTGTTTAAGCGATTCGCTTTTAATTCAACTTCAGTTAATAGCGGATGTCTTGAAAATCAGTGTTAGTTTAACAGTTCAAAGTAAAATGAGGCCCACAGCCATTTAAATAGCCTCCACAAATGTGCTATTAAACTCAACAATTATTCTTATCTGCGAGCATGTTAAATGTGGCGAAATCGGTAATTCTGCTTGTTCTTCCCTCAATATTTATATGAAACTTCTTTACGAAGTGTTTTAATCGAAATGAAGACTTTGTGTCTATTTGTCCAAATGCTAACCTTCTTCATTAGTCCGACTAATTAAAAACATCCCTCTTATGAATAAAACTGCGTTGCCCTCTGTATTAAATCAAGTTTTTTTGTTGCAAGCTTTTAGATTTAAAGATGTTTTTCCAATAAGATGTTGTTGTCTTGTTTTATTTTGATTCACAGACAACAACGCCAACAATTAATCATTGGGCTTTTAATCTTTTATTTGTCGCCAGTCAACTTGATCTTTTGCCAAGCCGTAAGCCCTTTTTTGTTTGCTGTTGTTTTGAGTTAAAAGTTCACGTAACTCTTCATCAACCATCCTCTCACTCCCACTCAGACTTTGTCAGTCTGTCCATCCGTGCGTCTGTCTATGTCTCAGTCTCAGTTTGTTAAGTACGCTTTGGGTCGCTTAAGCAGGCTTAATCGCATTATTACTTTTACGAGAGTTTTTCTTTATGATTTACGGCATCTCTCAAATGCAACGAGGGTAGTTGATGCTTTTCCATTTGGCTCAATTTGTTGGAAATGAAAACATCAGAGTTAAATTTCAAGAGTCTGCAGAGTTTTTGGATTGTAAATTGTGGAGTTAGTGTGAGATTTTATGCTATCAACAATAGCGAAAGTGTTCCCCACGAAGAGAAGAGATAAAAGGTTTAAATGTATTGTGGGTTCTACATTATGAAAATTTGGGACACATTTGACATTTCAATCGCTTAAACTCATAGATTCAAGGGGAAATCATTTGAAATTGTGTGTTAAATGTATGGGTTGCTATGGCCGTTGTTCCTTATCCAAAATAAATATTCATGTTTAGTTTTTCCTTTTTCTCCTACGCGTTTCGGCCGCTTTTGGAAAATTTGAAATTTAGAAATTGGAAAATAGTTGTGTGTAATAAAATATGCGAACAGTCGTCATCGTGCTTGCTTTGAAGCGCAAAGTTCACTAAGTAAATTTGGATCTCTGACAAGCAGGGTTCGTAAAACGCTCAAAAGATATTTTATTGCCATGATAATAACCAGTGTTCGATTTGCTTCCTATACAGCAGCAACAGCAAAGAAAACGAGAGAGCAGAGCTAACTTCGTTTGCCAAAGTTTTAATACACTTCGCTTCAACGGTTAGCGATTTCGATTAAACTTTGCAGATCAGCTTAAAAACATATAATATTAACAATGACCGAGTTTAAGAGCGCTAATATTAAAAACAAGAAGAAGAAGAAAAGGCTCTGTGCAAAATTTCAGCTCTATAGCTTCAAAACTGAAGGACTAGTTCGCGTAGAAACAGACAGACTGACAGACAGACAGAAAGACGGACAGACGAACGGACAAAGCTCAATACACTCAGCTCGTCATGCTGATCACGAATATATATACTTTATGTGGTCGGAGATGATTCCTTCTATGCGTTGCAAACTCCTGGGCAAAATTATAATACAATTTTAAAGTGTATAAATATGCTCCGCTCTTGCTTCTGCTCTGAATGTGAAAAAAGCAGAGCAATAGCCGGAGCACAAAATCAAATCTAAAATACTACTGCTCTGCACCGTGCTGTCAATTTTGTCAATAGCCCCTGCCAACAAAATGACCACTTTTGTGAGGTTCAGCCTTCTTTGTGTTAAATTCTGTTCCAGTTTTGTGCACCGAGTCCAAAACAGGTTTCGGGTTTTGTCCGCCAGCTCTTGTTTTCAAGATATCGCGGAAAATCCATTTTGCAGTATTTTTGGTTGTAAAAAAATTATGGAGGTTACACCGAGCAAACATTTCTGTATTTTTGAGTTTTATGCGACAGTTGTATACTGTTAAGGCAGCCTAAAACAAGAAAGAAAGTCGGTCAAGCCCGGCTATAACATACTCTGTACCCTTAATGTCGCAGCTCGCATTTGATCACGAGTTCTTCGCGCTCATCTCTAAGTTTCTCTCTCTCTCTCTCTCTCTCTAAGATTGCTTCTGTTGAACGGAATGCTGTGGTTATGGGTGGGGGGAGTTAACTGGCCGTTTTTTGCTCATAGCTTGAGTATCGTTCATACGATCTTTATCATTCCTTCAGCAAATCGATAAATTATTTTGATTACTAGATATCTTGGAAGGTAGGATCCATCTATGTTCGAAACTGTGGGGGATACACTTGTTTTCCAAATTGCGGAGACGGGAGGGGACCTGGCGAAAATTGAAAATAAACTTGATCTGCCTGCAAGTATAAGAAATATACAGACGGACAGACAGACGGACATGGCTATATCGACTGGGCTGTTGATGCTGATCAGGAATATATATACTTTATAGGGTCGGAAATGATTCCTTCTCCCTGTGAGAAAGTCGGTCACCCCCGACTATAACATACTCTGTACCAGTTCATTTGCTCCAGACTATAATATTATAATACATCCAAGGAGTCACGCGGTTATCGTGCAATATTTGTATTAAACTGTCATCTCTAAGTTTCTCTCTCTTTGTATCATTCATATCTCAAATTCAATGACATTGAAACCGCGATCCATTATGATCAAAGTTATAGTTTGCACATCTTTTGATCTATGCCCCTATGAAATACACTTTTAACAATATAATTAACCGTAATGATTGGTGAATAATTTTATTGTCAACGAAGCTTCTTGACATTAGTGATGCGTGCCCCGAGTATTGTTAAAATGTTCTTATCACTCATCTTTTTTATCGACTTCTTCGAACAGAACGAAATTCTCAATTGCATTATCCAAAATTAGCTTTACGAACAAAATGTTCTCCAGAGAGTCGTGATCCAGTCTATTTCGGTTATCAGATAACACTCGATCAATAGTCACCTTGAAAGGAAGATAAATTAAAAATGGTTGTGATTGTAGTGCAAAGAGTTTTGGATCGGATGATTGTCTTTCCATCCAAAAGCTCAAAACATTAATGTTAGATTTCATGAAAGGCAGCTTTAGTCATTCAATTTTTGCAAACACATCATTAGCAGGCGCTAAATTAGCTGTTAAATAGATATCCAAAAGTTCAGTGTGATTTTCTTCCAACTCGTCTTTAACTTCTGTAGACATTGAATCTGACGAGTTCGTAGAGTTAGGAAGACTTTTATTCAAAGTCGTCAGTTTTTGCCACAGCCACTTTAAAAACCCGATAGCTTAATTTTTCTGTGAATCCGTAAGAACGTGCTGAAATCTTGGGTCCAAAAATAGGCAAGCGTCTATGCTTGCGTTTGATGATATCTTATTTGCACGAGTTTCAATGCTTTCGATTAAACTTTGACCAATTCTACACTTAATGGAATGGTTCGACGTAGGATTTGATGCCAAAACTTTATTTGTAAACTAAAAAAAGCAATCTAAATCCAAGATTATAGTCTTGAAACGAGACGAAACGGTGTCAGAATTCGACAGAGACGTGATAATTTTAACCCAAGATTATATTCACATTTTAAATCTTAATCCTACAATCTTTAATTAAGATCGTTTATACTAGACTTTAAGATGAAACAACCTCATTTGTTATTATGAAAGGAAAAGACAAACATAAATTAAATTAAGCACAACACAACGTTGTGTTTCTTTTAGTTATTAACATTTTCTTCTTTCTGAAAAACTTCTATAATAATAAATAAATGTAAATTAATAACCCGCCGCTACTGGGACTTGAACTCAGTACCTTCTGCGAACTGAAACACACACACCACCACTTTACCATCGAGCGTCAACTGTTAGGCTCAACCAGTTGCAGTATAAGATCCGAAATGTTTGCAGGCTGAGTTCTTATACTGCAACTGGTTGCCCCTAACAATTGACACCCGATGGTAAAGTTAGCTAATAAGCCGTGCCAAAAGCTTCAACTATGTGTCTTAGAACGAAGAGGTCGTGGTTCAAGTCCCAGGAGGGGTGGGTTGCATTGCAACCGAAAACTGTTTATTTTTATACACTTGAAAAGTGAATTATAATTTTGCCCAGAAGTGTGCAACGTATATATATTCTTGATCAGCATAACGAGCTCAGTGGATTTAGCTATGTCCGTCTGCCCGTCCGTCTGATTCTATGCTATCTCCTCCGTCAGTTTTAAACAGAAAAAAAACGTCAGGATATTTTCAATCTTTTTAATCTTGGAGTAAGCCCGGCATGTGCTTGAAAATTCAATTACGATTTACGGGATATTCGAAACAATTCAAGCTTTCAGGGAAGGGCCTAAGGCATTCGAACTTGTATCATTCCAAATGTGCTTACTTCAATCCCCTGTGAGATCACATGTTCATAATTAATAGAGAGAGAGCAACAAAATTTAAGTAACATTTTTGATTTGCGGGCGAGAGCGACAAAGTTTAAGTAGCATTTTTGACATGCGGCAACAAACGATGGCGATAGTCGTGAGCGATGAGATCCCATTCCATTTGTGTTCGCACTGAACGCACTGTAAGGTCGTGGGTTCGAAACCCAGTTGAACCAGAAGTTTTAAATAAACCAAAATTGGTGTGGGTCTTTTAGTGTATAAGGATGTCCTATGGAATATGGCGGAGGAAAGGAAGAAAAGATGTATCTTTCCTGGGATCAAATCAATATTACATATCGAGCTCAAAAACAATCTCGAACATGCTTGAAATGATTCTGGATTGAGATTAAATTGCTCTCGTATTTTTTGCTTAATTCAATCTTTATTAAGATTACCCCGGGATAAATGTAATCCTTTTTAGGATCAAAAAAGACGGATCCACTCAATCTTTTTTCGGAACGAGTCAAGAATATCCGGGATTACGTTGTTTTCATTACCGATTGGGAATGATTTGATCCCGTATGGATTGATTTTATTTTGAGTGTATCTTAACCAAACTTTGCACGAAGTCTTTTGGTACAAGGATGCTGCACATTTGTCGGAACCGGCCGGATCGGATGACTATATCATATAACTGCCATAGGAAGGATCGGTCGAAAAAGTAGTTCTAGTGAGAAAAACTTTTTTGTTTTCAATGGTAGTGTCTTTAAGCTTTCCAGTTATGTTTGGTCCAAATCTGATGAATATATCGAATAGCTGTCATATAACAAACTGGCAAGCAAATAGTTAAGTTACGAGGTTTTTATGTGTAACTAACTTTATTGAACATAACTTAAGCTAACAATTACTGTTCGATTGTAAAGCGCGATGCTGCCGCCAGCCGCCTTGGCGGGAGCCAAGCCAAAAACTGAGCGCCAGGGATGGCGCGTGTCTTGTCGTTCTGCTATCGCGTTAGGGATGGTGCTCGATGAATGGTGAGACCAGAGGTGGCCAGGGCTGCCACAGTACTCCCCCTCCAGAGACCATGTGGGAACGAATGATGTTCAAGTTTTGAGTAAAGCTGGGATGAATGTATGTCCGGGGTGAGCATCTACAGGATTTGCACAAGTCCCAATGTGGAGGAATGCTTGCGTATACTTCTCGCTGTGATGTTTGTGTCGTAGTTGAGTCGATGGTAACCTCGCGTTGAGGCCGTTGCTTCGATTGGGGGTCGATAAGCAAGTTCGCCCAAGCAGGGTTGAGGTTGCATAGCGTTGAGGTTGTTGCTTCGATTGGGGATCGATAAGCAAGTTCGTTCGATCAGGGTTGAAGTTGTAGAGTCAATAGTACTGGGTATTGTACCCCGAGTAGAGACTTTCGATTGCCACACGTTGTGGACTTTCGTTTGCCACGCGTTGTGGACTTTCGCTTGCCACGCGTTGTGGACTTTCGCTGGTGAGATCGAGAACTTGTAGGTAGACTCAGGCTGGCATCAATTGCCAAACAAAGAGCGTCTCGAGTCGTAGCACGTTGCTAGTGGTCGGTCAGGTGTGCGGATCGCTGTGCATGAACTTCGGCGACGACGAAAGATGAGATGAAGATTTGAATTCAGCTGCGCGACGTACTTCCATATTTATGATCGATCGTCTGGCAGGCTGCGTACAATGTAAGATCTAAAAAATTGGTCGGATGCTTGACCAACGTGAGATCTGTTACATGTAGTGGATGAGTCGGTTGGGCGCGCGTAAATAGTAGGTGCGACCAGCGGTGTAGGGCAGGCTGGCGATGAACGTTTTCGTGGGCAGCCTGACGTGGATTTCATTGGCTGTAATCAGGATGTGGACAGCTGGACGTGTAAGGACCTGGGCGACAGACAGGAGGTCGGTGGACTACATGCGTGGACAGCGGTCGGTTTCATTTGTACGTGTGAATGTGCGTATACGTTGCCGGGCGTCGTTTTCAAACCAGGAGCTCTCCCCACGGTGGACGATCAGTTTCATCGTCGGGGCGCCAGCGGAGTCGTCAGGCATCCAGTTGTCGAGCCATGGATCCTGGTAATTGATTCGCAAATCGAAAATCGCCACAATTGTTTTCGAGGAAAAAACATGGCGCCTGCTGATCGTGTGTGTGTGAGTACGCGCCAAAGTTCGTTTGATTGTATGGAGCAGACGCCGTCAGCATGTGTGTGTGTGTGTGTGCTGCTCCGTCGCGGCGTTTTTCGTGTGTGTGTTTGTGCTGTTTCGTCGCGGCGTCTGTCGTGTGTGTGTGACAAAATGCCCAAAAAAACATCGAGATGGCTCCGTTGCCGCTGGTGAGGATCTGGCTGCCTGCTGTTGATGATTTGGGTGTGTTGCTGCTGTTGAGTTTCTGGCTTTAGTTAGCTTGATGCTGTTTGAGTTTGCTGATCGAAAACTGTTCTTCGAAATGAATTTCACAACGGCGTCACTGTATGGGTGTGTGCTCGTGTGTGTGAATCTGCGGAAGAAATGTTTTACGCATCAGATAATTGTTGCAGAAGTTCGCGTATTCGTTGCTTTCAATCGTCGCGGGTCACCACTTTAGTTACGAGGGTTTAATGAGTGTAACTTTATTGAATAATAACTTAAGCTAACAATTATCGTCAAGTCGAACGGAGCGATGCAGGCGCGTGGCCGCAGCCAGCCGCCTTGGCGGGAGCCAAGCCAGAAACTGAGCGCCAGGGATGGCGCGTGTCTTGTCGTTCTGCTATCGCGTTAGGGATGGTGCTCGATGAATGGTGTGACCAGAAGTGGCCAGGGCTGCCACAATCGTCAAAGTAGTGGCGCCATCTATTGCTGAGTTTGAAATAACTCAGCTTAGAATGTTCTACGAAAATCTTGTAAAACTTTAATTTAATAAATTACACAGTTGGAAAAAATCCAATTTTTTTTTAAAAACCGGCATGAGTCCCTTAAATTATGATAAAAAGGACCTCTGTATCACCTCATACGGAGTTTTTCAAATAAAGCCTCGGTTCGCGTTTTACGGGTACTTTTGTACTTGCAACACACAGCGACAAGAATTTTAACTTAGTTTTTAATGGCTTAAGATAAAAATCTGCAAAATTAAGCAAATGTGGACAGAGTCATTGGGAACGCAATTTAAAAAATTCAACTGAATCGTACAATTGGTTAAGGAGTTAGACGTTAATTCTTCAATATCTTTAAAAGCGCACGGTAGATTTCTATTAAAATCGATTTTTATGATGGTATAATGGAATATTGCATGTCCCTTAGAGCTGGTACTTGATTGCCAAAAATCCGCGAATTGGAGTACCATGTTTTTATTCACCCACCAACCACTCCATATAAACTATGATCCAGACGTAAAAATAGACCGAACTGTGTTTTCAGATTCACCAAGGAAGCTTTGATTCGCGGACTGTAGGCAATTTTGTACCAGCAATTGCCTCTGAGCAACATTGACCAATTGGGTATCACAGGCTTCCCCAAAATTATGGAATTATTCTTATGAGTAAAATTTGACATTGCCACCAAGGAAAAGTACAAAGTAACTGGGTATGAGGTGATGCTTACAGAGGTCCTTTTATCACAATTTAAGGGTCCCATGCCGGGATTTTTTTTAGTGGTGTACTGTGTTATACAAGCTACAAGTGTATATAAACTTCGGTCGAGCCGAAGCTAGCTTTCCTCTATTTTTATACCCTCGCAAAGGGTATTATAATTTTGCCCAGGAGTTTGCAACGCATAGAAATATTCATTTCTGACCCCATAAACTATATATTTTCTTGATCAGGGCGACGAGCTGAGTCGATTAAGCTTTGACCGTCCGTCTGTCGCTTTCTACGCGAACTAGTCTCTCAGTTTTAAAGCAATTGAGCTGAAATTTCGTACAGTCTTCTTTTAGCTGCACGCTGCTAATATGTCGAAACCGCCCGAATCGGATGACTACTTTTTGAAGCTGCCATAGGAACGACCGGTCGAAAAGTCAGTTTTAGTGAGAAAAACTTATTTGTTTTCAATATAAGCATTCTTAAATTTGGCCATTATTTATATTTTATGTTGTAATACAGATTTGCGAATTTTGGTCGATATCAAATGACTATATCTTATTGTTGGCATATTACTGCTCGGTCGGGAAATGTGCCCTTTTTTGGTACCTTCAGGGAACGGATTGTATTTTTATACCCGTTACTCGTAGAGTAAAAGGGTATACTAAAGTCGTGCAAATGTATGTAACAGGCAGAAGGAATCATTTCCGACCATATAAAGTATATATATTCTTGATCAGCATCACCCCCACAATAAAAAATGTTGAATAACTCCCACAATTTTTGAGATATCGATCTCAAATTTAAAACTTAAGTTTATATTTGCAACATCTATAAGCCATCAAGATCAGATGATAAATAACCGAGTTAAAAAAATGTTGCATACTTTTCGGCTGTCTCACCTCAGGCACACAGGATGGCTATTAAACATTTCTATGCATGAGTAACGGGTATATCGAAGTCGATTAGAGACGACTTTAACTTACGCTCTCGTCCTTTTTAGTCTACACTTGTAGTAGTCAACTTTGAAGGTTGCGATTTTAAATGATATTTGTGGCGTCCCAAGTTTCCTAGTAGGTGTAGGAACTTTTCAAGTAAAATAAATGTATGATATTTGGCAGTCGAGTTTTGATATATATGTAATTGTTCTTAAACTCTGACATTTCAAAAACAGCATTTGCAAGGGAATAAAAACTTCGTCACAGAAAAAGTTACCTTGACCTTCTCGTTTAAGTTTGAAAAAGCGTTAATTTTTTTTCTCATCGATTACCGATACTTTAATTAGCTTAGAAAATATTATCTCAAAGCATTCCGATTTTTATCTGAACAATTGACTGAAAATAACTGTTAATTTTAAAATTTTTGATTAGATAAATAAATATGAAGCATTCACTTAAAATCAATTCTGCTAAGGGGAACATATTTAATTTCGCTTTAGCTTCTCAGATAAGCCATGATTTCTTATTTTTTATTTTTATTTAAAAAAATTGTTCGCTATTAATTATTAAATATTTTTATTTTATTCTTCGCCCATAATCATTTTGAACGATTTTTTTTTCAAATAAATCTATAATACTTTTAATTAGTCGATTTTTAAATGTAAAATTCATTGATGATGTTTTTCCCCGAGTATTATTTTTATTAATCAAACATGATTATTATTCTAGATTTTTTTTCGATTCTAATCAAATCAAAATAGTCAGAGATTTTTTTGTTTGAGATCCCATTAAAAATGGAAAAAGGGGATCATAAAGTTGTGCAAATGTATGTAACAGCCAAAAGGAAGCTTCTCCGACCCTATAAAGTATATATATTCTTGATCAGCATCAACAGCAGAGTCAATATATCCATGTCCGTCTGTCTGTCTGTCTGTCTGTCTGTATGAACGCGTCGATCTCAGAGACTATAAGAGATAGAGACCCAAATTTTGGCATGCACATCGGTGTATACCGTACCCAGATCAAGTTTGTTTCAGATTTTGAAAATATCCCCCCTCCCCCCTTAAACCGGTGCTGGCAGTCAAGCCCGACTAGCAAAGGTATACCGACGAAATTAAGATGTCTCTGTAATAAGATTTGGTATTCCTTATTAAATACTATATTCCTATTAGATACTAAATTACACTTTTAATCATTAGGTATTTCTATATGAACATGTGATGGTCACACTAAAGTGGCCAAGCAAACCATGTGGTGTGGAAAATTAAAACTAATTAAATTGTAACCTGAATTAAAGTAAAACAAATCTTTTACAGTCTCTGAATCATTGGAAGGGAAATATACGATTGCGATTGCCTAGGGCAAATGTATGCGGTTTTTACTTTTTATTCAAAATAGGTGAAATGTTGAAAATTATTTAATTTATTGATTATTATATACAACATCATCCAGAAGCCAATTTTGAAAAGGACTAGCGGTCTAAAGACGGCATCCGAGCGAAGAGCAGCTGCCAACGTGCTGCATTGCGTTTACGAAAACCCTTTGGCTGTAAAATCAATTTCATTCCTCGGGAGAATTTTCAAGCTCAAAACCATCTGAAGAGGCAGGCCAATTAATTTATACTTTTAATTAAGTTGTCAATAATTTTAACAATAACACAATGAATTGCAGAAAGTATGCACTTCTAATGTAGTTGCAATTGGACTCAAGAGACCACAAGCCATCTGTTGGACCTCTGGTCTGAACAAAAAAAATGGTTCTCGAGGCCCCCGAAAAAAATCTATCATTTACAGAGAAGAACTTGTCATGGATGAACTTTAAATGCTTTTCCACATTAGATATTATGTTCCTAGCAGCAAAATAAATTGATGTTTTTTATTTTTTTTAATTTTATTTATTTTTATACTCTGTACCGAAGGTACATAGAGTATATTAAGTTTGTGCAAAAGTATGTAACAGGGAGAAGGAATCGTTTCCGACCCTATAAAGTATATATATTCTTGATCAGCATCAACAGCCGAGTCGATATCGCCATGTCCGTCTGTCCGTCCGTCCGTCTGTATGAACGAAGAGATCTCAGAGATGGTAAGAGATAGAGGTTTGACATGTATGGGACATATATTTGTTATACTTGCAGGCAGATCAAGTTTATTTTCAATTTTTGATAAGCAACCTCCCGCCCCCGCAATTCGGAAAAAACGTGTATCTTCCACAGTTTTGATGATAGATGGTTCGTACTTTCTACAGATATAATAATAATAAGATGTAATCAAAATTATTTATCGATTTGCTGAAGGAATGATAAAGATCGGATGAACGATACTCGAGTTATGAGCAAAAAACGGCCAGTTAACACCTCCCACCCCCCACCCATAACCACAGCAACATACCATAACCGTTCAACGCAGGCAATCTTGGTATGAGAGATAGAGAGAGAGAGAAACTTAGAGAGCGCACCGCGTTGTGCGCTCTAATAGTTTCTCTCTCTCTCTCTCTCACTAAGATTGCTTGTCTTGAACGGAACGTTGTTGTTATGGGTGGGGTGGGTGGGAGGTGTTAACTGGCCGTTTGACTCGTGAGCAAATGCGTGTGGAAGGGTACAGAGTATGTTATAGTCAGGCTTGACCAACTTTCTTTCTTGATTTATATTATTCCAAGGCGATTAAAAATGAAATTTTTTGCGTTTTCGAGGAAGAAATCGATTTTTTTGAAATATTTTTGGTAATTGTATTCAAACTTCTAAACCGATTTGAAAACAATGATCTACGCTATTATTGACTATTTAATTACCTTTCTATTCATATCTTGCTTGACACCATCTGACCATTATGAATCGAGATATGGAATAAAATGTAAGTGCAACTACCGAAAAAATGAAAAAAATTCATATTTAAAAAACGTTGCCAAGAAAAATTTTTGACACTTACACTTAAAAATAGTTTCAGTAGAAATGGGTCATTTAATTTTTTTTTTGTAAACTAGTGTTATTAGACAAGGACAATGGAGTCCAAGCCTCAGAAAGTACATATATAATATTTAAGACAAGGACATAAGAGTCCAAAAAAAAAACAAAGTAGAGTTAAGACGAGGACACGGAGTCCAATCATACGTTTACCTATTATTCTTATTTAAATACTGACAAATGGAGTCCCACCAAGGCAGAAAGTAGTTTTAAGACAAGGACATTGGAGTCCAAAACAGAAAGTTGAGTTGAGACAGGGACACGGAGTCCCATCATACCTGTTGACCATTCCATTATTTACTTTTCTTGTACCTTTTATTCTTATGATTTCATTAATAATTTAATACCCTACTGGTTCACAAGTTCGTTTTGGGCAACACTGATCTACCGTCATCACTGACGGTGGCCACATAACATACATGTGCGTCAAAATAGCGACGGATAATTAGCGACGATTTGGAACAATGGAAACTGGAACACTGTGGCAATTTTTATTTTTAATTTTCACGTTAATTAAATGATTAATTTAACAATTGTAAATGCAGAAATGTTAAGAAAGACGTAAACTATCGTTTTAATTGGGCGGGTGGAGGATTTAAGCTTTTTGGGCATTCAAAATGAGGTGTTGAAAAATTGACTTTCCACTAAAATGCAAATATCTCAATATTTGCACGGTATACCAGCATATGCGCCATGGTTTTGGCTGTCTTTCAGGGAAGGACTCATCAAAATCATGTGGAGCGTTTTCGAGATATCTTCATTTTTGTGAGACCACCTATGTTGCTCGCCATACAAAAAGCACCTGTTTGGCGTAGGCTTACATATGCTCACAAATAACTCGACTTACAGCTCGCGTAGCGCAATGCACGGTATACTTGTGAATTCGTAATGGTTTTGGCTGTCTTTCAGTGAAGGACTCATCAAAATCATGTTTAGCGTTTGGTAGAAAAGTGATGATTTGTAGACACACTAAAGACACTAATTCAAACAGAATTCAGCCCGCGCCAGAAATGGAACCAGCTGAGTATGGGAACCAGTTCATATTCTTATCGATATGCGATATTTTTTATATTGGCCACGAATGGTCAGCCTAATTCGTCGCTATCTATTTAGCGCAATTTTGGGCTCGCGTAGCCATATATGCGGTATGCAGGATTAATCTAGGATTAATTCCGCATTTTTTCCGCCCCCACTCATTAAAATCATGTGGAGGGTTTTTGTAAAAAATTCATTTTTGTCTCAGGCCAAATTTTGGCCAGCTCTGGCAGCGCCGGCAAGCCTTTAAGTTGGCCACGAACGGTCCAGTGTGACCACATTTACTGATTCCGTTATGTGTGGATTCCCAGAAAAATTCCGCATCCGGTTCAGTTATAAAAATTTCTTCAAGGCAAGCGGTCGGTCATGAGTTTCAATTTTAGCAATATAAGCAATTCGGTAAGTTTAAAATAAAAAAAGGATTATAGGCTAGTCCCACTGAGCACATCTAACTTCTAACATCCAACATACTGAGTTTAAATGCTTAATTACCATTTGCTAAGCCAACATTTTTAAAATGTGCTATGTTGGATGTGCTAAGTGTGATCAGCCTATTAGGTTTTTACATACAAATTTTTTTTAAGTTTACATTTTGAATTTGAACTTATGTCTTTTTTTCAGAAACTGGTGGTGCGCCAAACACTGACTTTTGTCAATGGCCAGCACCCAATGCGCGGGCGTAACCAGCCATACCCAGGTGGGGTAAGCCAAGGTGGTCGGGGTGGAGGCGGTCGTCACCGACGTGCTGGGCGACACATCAGCCGCAAGCTCCTGGGTCAGGAGCACCAGCGTAGCGGTCAGCAGCGTGGTGGTGGTGGCCAGCAGCAGCAGCGTGGTGGTGGTGGTTAGCAGCAGCCTGACGAGGAGCAACATGGTGGTGGTGGCCAGCAGCAGAACCGTCTTGGTGGTGGTCAGCAGAACCGTCTTGGTGGCGGTCGCCAGAAGCAGCAGCGTGGTGGTGGTGGCCATAAGCAGCGTGGTGGTGGTGGACAGCAGCAGCCTGAAGAGGAGCAACATGGTGGTGGTGGACAGCAGCAGCCTGACGAGAAGCAACATGGTGGTGGTGGACAGCAGCGACCTGACGAGAAGCAACATGGTGGTGGTGGACAGCAGCGACCTGACGAGAAGCAACATGGTGGTGGTGGACAGCAGCGACCTGACGAGGAGCAGCCTGCCGAAGAGCAGCCTCAGGAATAAAAATAAATTAATAAATGGGCATTTCCATACTATCAAACGTGTCATACAGATTAAAAATTAAAATATACAAAAAAATCAAAATTAAACAAATTTTCAATTCGTTTTTTACTTTATATATAGCTCTCAGCAAACACTTTAATTAGTGCTAAACTGTATATCAGGTGAAATTCGGTTTCCAAAATAATTGTAAAATAGAAAGCGATTCGAACGTGACAAAAACAGAATTTGTTTTCAGGCGCAGCTACATAAAGACAAAGTTAACAAAAGTTTGAAATGTGTTTTACTTCTTCTGTATTTTTTTTACACAAATATTTATCTCTGTCGTTTCTCATGGTTTGTTGTGCATTCTTTTTTCACCATTTTTACCCTCGGAAAGATTTTAGATAGCAAAAGTAAATGAAATCTATAGGCACTTTATCAAAATAAAAAGCAATATTAATGTTTAAATTAAAAAAATTGCTCTACCGCGGCAGTAAAACCGAATACTTCGAAATGGGTTATGAATAAATGTGAGATTAGCTTACATTTGTTCAATTTGACTGCTTCCCCATAAAAATTGGATAAAACATAGTGTTTTTAACCATTTTTATATTTCTGGCCTCTGTGGACCTTTTTTTGTCAAATGCCCATATGTATAATAAAAGCACCGAAAAAAATTTCACATATTTTACTTATATTGTCAAAAAAGGTCTTTCTGGTTCTGGAAACTCCATATATCTAATTCAATACTAATATGTGAAATTTTTTTCGGTGCTTTTATTATACATATGGGCATTTGACAAAAAAAGGTCCACAGAGGCCAGAAATATAAAAATGGTTAAAAACACTATGTTTTATCCAATTTTTATGGGGAAGCAGTCAAATTGAACAAATGTAAGCTAATCTCACATTTATTCATAACCCATTTCGAAGTATTCGGTTTTACTGCCGCGGTAGAGCAATTTTTTTAATTTAAACATTAATATTGCTTTTTATTTTGATAAAGTGCCTATAGATTTCATTTACTTTTGCTATCTAAAATCTTTCCGAGGGTAAAAATGGTGAAAAAAGAATGCACAACAAACCATGAGAAACGACAGAGATAAATATTTGTGTAAAAAAAATACAGAAGAAGTAAAACACATTTCAAACTTTTGTTAACTTTGTCTTTATGTAGCTGCGCCTGAAAACAAATTCTGTTTTTGTCACGTTCGAATCGCTTTCTATTTTACAATTATTTTGGAAACCGAATTTCACCTGATATACAGTTTAGCACTAATTAAAGTGTTTGCTGAGAGCTATATATAAAGTAAAAAACGAATTGAAAATTTGTTTAATTTTGATTTTTTTGTATATTTTAATTTTTAATCTGTATGACACGTTTGATAGTATGGAAATGCCCATTTATTAATTTATTTTTATTCCTGAGGCTGCTCTTCGGCAGGCTGCTCCTCGTCAGGTCGCTGCTGTCCACCACCACCATGTTGCTTCTCGTCAGGTCGCTGCTGTCCACCACCACCATGTTGCTTCTCGTCAGGTCGCTGCTGTCCACCACCACCATGTTGCTTCTCGTCAGGCTGCTGCTGTCCACCACCACCATGTTGCTCCTCTTCAGGCTGCTGCTGTCCACCACCACCACGCTGCTTATGGCCACCACCACCACGCTGCTGCTTCTGGCGACCGCCACCAAGACGGTTCTGCTGACCACCACCAAGACGGTTCTGCTGCTGGCCACCACCACCATGTTGCTCCTCGTCAGGCTGCTGCTAACCACCACCACCACGCTGCTGCTGCTGGCCACCACCACCACGCTGCTGACCGCTACGCTGGTGCTCCTGACCCAGGAGCTTGCGGCTGATGTGTCGCCCAGCACGTCGGTGACGACCGCCTCCACCCCGACCACCTTGGCTTACCCCACCTGGGTATGGCTGGTTACGCCCGCGCATTGGGTGCTGGCCATTGACAAAAGTCAGTGTTTGGCGCACCACCAGTTTCTGAAAAAAAGACATAAGTTCAAATTCAAAATGTAAACTTAAAAAAAATTTGTATGTAAAAACCTAATAGGCTGATCACACTTAGCACATCCAACATAGCACATTTTAAAAATGTTGGCTTAGCAAATGGTAATTAAGCATTTAAACTCAGTATGTTGGATGTTAGAAGTTAGATGTGCTCAGTGGGACTAGCCTATAATCCTTTTTTTATTTTAAACTTACCGAATTGCTTATATTGCTAAAATTGAAACTCATGACCGACCGCTTGCCTTGAAGAAATTTTTATAACTGAACCGGATGCGGAATTTTTCTGGGAATCCACACATAACGGAATCAGTAAATGTGGTCACACTGGACCGTTCGTGGCCAATTTAAAGGCTTGCCGGCGCTGCCAGAGCTGGCCAAAATTTGGCCTGAGACAAAAATGAATTTTTTACAAAAACCCTCCACATGATTTTAATGAGTGGGGGCGGAAAAAATGCGGAATTAATCCTAGATTAATCCTGCATACCGCATATATGGCTACGCGAGCCCAAAATTGCGCTAAATAGATAGCGACGAATTAGGCTGACCATTCGTGGCCAATATAAAAAATATCGCATATCGATAAGAATATGAACTGGTTCCCATACTCAGCTGGTTCCATTTCTGGCGCGGGCTGAATTCTGTTTGAATTAGTGTCTTTAGTGTGTCTACAAATCATCACTTTTCTACCAAACGCTAAACATGATTTTGATGAGTCCTTCACTGAAAGACAGCCAAAACCATTACGAATTCACAAGTATACCGTGCATTGCGCTACGCGAGCTGTAAGTCGAGTTATTTGTGAGCATATGTAAGCCTACGCCAAACAGGTGCTTTTTGTATGGCGAGCAACATAGGTGGTCTCACAAAAATGAAGATATCTCGAAAACGCTCCACATGATTTTGATGAGTCCTTCCCTGAAAGACAGCCAAAACCATGGCGCATATGCTGGTATATCTCTCAATCTCTGATTGCGAAATTTTGTCAAATGATTTTTTTATATATCGATATGATCGACCTACTCGAAGAGGTGGTGGTGTACTGATCGCAGTGAAGACTAGCCACCGTTCGGAATTAATTCCACTAAGTCTGCCTGATGGTGTGGAATTCGTAGCCGTAAAAGTTTCTTTTCTTTCCTTCTCGTTATATATTACTTGCTCCTATATCCCTCCTTCTTCCGATATTCAAGTTTATATGAACCATATAACTTGTATAAAAGATGTTTATGCCCAATTAAGAG
This sequence comes from Lordiphosa magnipectinata, assembly GCA_037044535.1. Taxonomy (NCBI): domain Eukaryota; kingdom Metazoa; phylum Arthropoda; class Insecta; order Diptera; family Drosophilidae; genus Lordiphosa; species Lordiphosa magnipectinata. Next base: position 68,484 of record JBAMBO010003911.1, read on the forward strand.
ACATTGACTCATTGGTTGTTGTAGGTGATTTCAATTTACCAAACATCGCCTGGTCATATCTTAATGGGTCAACCTATCTTGTGCCATCAACACAGCATGACTTTTTAGATCATCTGTTTGATATGTCCTTGTCTCAGATAAATTCAATTCCAAACGATCTTAATAAATTGCTGGATCTTGTCTTTGTCGCTGACAGTACTAATGCTGTAGTTTCTAGGTCCGCCCCTCTATCACTGCCCGAAGATATTTACCATCCTACTCTTGAAATCTCTCTTTCAGTTTCGGAGACTACTTCATCAACCTCTAAAATTCCTAATAAACCTCGTCGTTGTTTTCGTAAAGGAAACTTTACATTATTAAATCAACTTATTTGTGCAACAGACTGGTCACCTCTGTTCAATGCGGTTGATTTTGACTTTGCTCTTGCCTTTTTCTACGAATCCCTTAATTCTCTCTTAGATATCTGTGTTCCTTATAGCGTAGCTTCTCCCGCGTCACTTAATCCTCCTTGGTACTGCCCTAGACTTTCTTATTTGAAAAATATTAAGTCTAGATGCTTCAAAAAGTATAAACGATCTGGCTTGGCTGTTGATTTCTCTAAATATTCAATAGCAAAATCCAACTTTACACTTTTTAACTCTGAGTGCTATAAGAATTATCTTGCCCGGTGCAAAATTCAATTTGCAGAGGACCCTAAACAATTCTATAGCTTTGTGAACTCTAAGCGTAGATCTTCATCGCTACCTTCTTCTTTTTTTCTGGGTGACCAGAAGGCTGGCAATGATTCTGCTGCCGTCGACCTATTCGCAGACTTTTTTCAATCAACGTATTCCTCTATCCACTTTATTAACACTTCTTATCCATATACCATTCCTTCTTCTAACTCGATTTATGTTCCCTCGATTAGTGAAAGCTCCCTACTTTCGCATTTAAAATCTCTAAAATCCTCATACTCCCCTGGCCCTGACAACATTCCTAGTTGTGTTCTTAAAGAGTGCTGTAGTTCCTTATGCAAACCTTTGCTTAAGATTTTCAATCTATCACTCGATTCTTCAGTCTTTCCAACTCTTTGGAAAGAGTCCTATATCATTCCTCTTCATAAAAAAGGTGGAAAATCTGATATTTCCAATTACAGAGGCATAGCTAAGCTCTCCGCTATTCCTAAATTATTTGAAGAGATTATAACCTCCACCTTGCAGCACTATTGCAAATCGATTTTATCACCTTTCCAGCACGGGTTTATTAAGCGTCGGTCAACTATGACCAATTTGCTTGAATTTACTTCATTGGTTAATGATGGGTTCCTTAAGAAAAAGCAAACCGATGTCATTTACACCGACTTTAGGTTAGGATTTCCCGCCTCTTTTCTGCTCTGGATTTCGTCCTATTTAAAAAATAGAACCCAGAAAGTTATATTACGTTCAGACACTTCAAAGCCCGTCTCTGTAACGTCCGGTGTACCGCAAGGTAGTCACCTTGGTCCTTTGTTTTTTACTCTTTTTATTAATGACCTACCCACAATACTATCTTACTCTCGGATACTTATGTATGCCGATGACGTTAAACTTATTTTATCTTTCAATGACCCGACACATTCCATTAGATTGCAAGATGATTTAAACTCCTTGCAGTCTTGGTGCTTGGTTAATCATTTATACCTTAACTGCTCCAAGTGCATGTTTATGACTTTCCATCGTTGCAAACCTTCGCTGGCTATTTATACGATTGGCAATGAACCCCTGCAACGAATATCTACCGTCGTTGATCTTGGAATTCTTTTTGACCACAAATTGAGTTTCAATCCTCATATCTCTTCTATTGTTAATAGGGCGAATGGTGTACTTGGATTCATTAAACGTTGGTCGAAGGAATTTAATGATCCTTACACCACAAAGCTCCTGTACACTGCTCTAGTCCGTCCTGTACTTGAATACTGCTCGTCCGTCTGGTGTCCGCAATACAAAAATCATATCGATCGTATCGAATCAGTACAAAAGCAATTTTTGCTTTTTGCTCTTCGTGGACTAAATTGGGACCCTAACCTTCGTCTGCCATCGTACTCCAGTAGACTCTTGCTTATTAACCTTCCTTCGTTAGCTGATCGTAGAACAGTCCTAGGCGTTTCTTTTCTTCATAAGCTAATCATTAGTGATGTAGACTCTACCGAACTTTTAGGTCGCCTTAACTTTTCCGTTCCTTCTAGGCCAACTAGAAACTATTTACCTTTAATCTTGCCCAGATGCACAACTGATTATGCCCAGCACAATCGTTTTCGGGTCTTATGTCAAAATTACAATGATCTCTATCACCTGCTCTCAACAGATCTCTCTCTTCTCTCTAAAAACGTCTCTCTATAATTATCTCCGGGGAAATCTCTGACCACTCCCAGCTGTGAGTAGGGGCATAGCTTGTCGGACTGGCTAAAAAATCCTCCCCCACCGAGTCAGAGATTTTCCGGTTATTTAGTTTTAAGTTTTTCGTATAAATTTTTTATTTTTAAAGTTTACTTTAAGATATTTTTCTCTCTATCTCAGTTTTTTTTTTTTTTTTAATTTAATATATTATCTTATTTTTTTTCTCCTTTGTTCCTACATAACTATAGGTTTTGGTTTTTTTCTCTCTCTCTCTTTCTCTCTCTCTCCCTCTTCTCGATCTCTATATTATTAAAGTTTTTGTTAGCTCTAATAACGTCTCTGACTACAATTGGCTGTGAATAGAGGCATAGCTGGCCGGACGGGCAAATAAAATTCCCCCACCGTGTCGGAGTCGTTATTAGTTTATTTTGTAATTTTATTAGATTTTCTTTGATAGGCTTCATTAGCTCATAAAAATTTTTGTAACGTATATAAGTTTTCGTTGACAG
>JBAMBO010003912.1:0-25109 GCA_037044535.1 Lordiphosa magnipectinata
AAAATTATGTTTAGCTATTTCGTTATTTTTTAAACGTTGTTCGAAGTAATACCCAATAAATCCGTTTGAAATCTGAGCTAACTATAGAACTTACCCTCAGTACAAAGCTTCAGAAGGGAATTTAGCAGTGATGATTTAAGCCATAATCATTAGAAATTCAGTCGAACTCCTCTAACTCAAAATCCCAAATATGGATTTTTCTGTAGTTGCTTCGCTATATGTGTGAACACCAGCCAGTGGCTGTGCCAGTTGACTGTTCAGAGTCATCTGTAATAATTCCCATTTTTTCCACTCAGTCTCAACTGACGGCCAAATGACTGACACAAAAAAATCTGGCAAACTGGCAGTGTGTGTGCCCTGTTCTTCTTCCTCCTCCTGTTAACCGAGGAAAACTGCCAGGGCCTCAATTTTTAGGTTTGAACTCTGAGTTTGAATTCTGAAAACCACAATAAGATCCGAGCAAAAACACCATTACTTGGAACAGGGAATGTCGAATGTGAAATCGTGTTTGCAAAGCCAGCTGCAAGAAATCTCATTTTGAACAATAGTGAACCTTTCTCTAAAAGATACGATGCAATAAATTTCGCTATGATGTTTGATAGATTGGGCATTTCAGACAGAGTTACCTTCTGTTTGGGTACAGCCCTATTTAAAGACATTGGACTTACTGATGAAAATGAAGAGGCAATTATTTTGAATAAATCCAAAGTAATATGCATGGAGTCCGTTCGACGTATGCAGCAAAATGATTCGGCTTTACTAGCTTTTTCTTTTGATGAAAGAAAAAATGACGCTCTGACATGGAAAGAAATTAATGAAAAATACCATCCGAGGGTAAAAAAAGAGTCTCATATTGTGATTCTTAAGGAACCGCAAGGCAAATTGTTGATGCTGAGGACTCCAATATTAAACAAATCCAATTATGGGAGATCGTTAAGGTCTATAGTTGAGTATAACTCTTTATAAACAACACAAATCGACAGATATTAATTACAACATTTTGGAATAGCAATTGGGTATGTCCGTACAACGATCGCTGTTTCGAGAATAACCAAATTCTCTCATCAGCTGACTTGTTTTTGCTGTTCACACTTCAAACAAAAATACCAGTTGGTATTTAAGCCTCTTTCAATCGGTGAATAAAATAATAGGAATTCCAATGTTGTAAATTCGTAGCCCGAATTTTGGCTATGGTTTTTTATTTGAAGGTATTTGTTTACCAATTTGTTGTAATTAATTCTGTTGCTAATGGCTGCTAAGCAATAAATTGAATAAGCCATTACATTGGTTTGTTTGCTTGTTGCATTTTAGCGAACTTCCACATCGCCATTTGTTCAATGCCTTAGAAATTTCAACTACAAGTGAACCACGTACAGCTAGTGGGACTTTGACGAAGTTTATGTGTGAAGATTCGTGTCTATACGAAGGAACAAAGCTATCTGGCAATTGACTTGACTGTTGATCGACTATATGTTGCACGCATTAGGGAATTGTATTCCTCCTGCTTCTGTGTAGGTCAATAATGAACATTTTTAGATGAAAAACAAAAAATACCTCAACCTGAAATCTTTATGCTTCTCAGCGGGAGCTAGGAGTTGATTTTAGACACATAGTTACATGATAAGATTTTCTTTAAACTCTTCGAAGATTCCAATTCTGGTGGATGCAGAAATATTCGGTGTATTGAGTTCTATATTGTGTAAAATTTTCATGTTGATATCTTATATACTTTTTATGTGAGATGAGAATAAGTCGATGTTTCATTTGACAGGTTCATTTTCATGTTCCAGCAAGAGCATCATATCTCAGTTGTCCTGCAGTCGATATGGCACAAACATCATATATTCCAATTTTTTTGATGCACGTTTTAAATTTCAAATATTTTACTATATTACGTCGAAACTAAGTGAACTATTTTTTTTTCGGGGTTAAATCCTTTGGGAACTTTAAACGCGTTTTTCACAAAATCCATTATTTTGAGTTATGCCAGTCTTCAAGTAAGTGAGCGATATGTGTTTATGTAAGGCAAGACATTGGTCTGCACGCTTACCGCAAATTCTTTATTGTAGAGAGCGCACAGACTAAAGTTTCTATTTTGTCATAAATAAAATATTTTTGACACAAATTGTTTTTTGTCGAGGCATACTGGAACAATTTGTATTTTGATATTTATGAAGTTCTGAAGAGAAAGAGGTTACAATGAGGAAATGCAAACACACACACTCACAATCGAAAGAATGAGAGCTCATTGTTCGAATTTGCTTAAGCTGCCTTTACACTTGTCATATATATCTCTAAAGAAACTGTCTGACGATGGTGTAATAGCAAATCAAATATCTCTAAATATTTAGTAAATTTATCCTTCTTTGATGAAATAGGACAGGTTCTATTTGATGAGAGTTTCTCTTTAGAAAATTTTGACAGCCAACTTTTTAAAGATATATGACAAGTCTAAAGACAGCTCAAGAGATTCTCTTAAGAGAAGTTTGACAACCGACTATTTAGACATATATGGCAAGTGTAAAGGCAGCTTTAGCTCATTGCTTGAAATTCTGCCGACGTCTCTGCTGCTGCTGCCAAAACGTAGAATGTATGCATGAACATAAGATCGGACCTCAAAACGCCAAAATGGAAAAAAGTAGGTCTCGGCATTCCCAATGCTAATATTTATTGTATGTATAATAATTGTTAAAATCAAAAAATTTTATTTCAATTTTAAATGGGCACGCAGGGCCTTAAAGTTATGAAAAAATTAATCATACGACACGTTATCCAAACATAAATTTGTACAACGAAGTTATTAGTTCATTTCAATTGCTGTCATCTTTTAAAATTCAAAAAGGCAACTACATTTGTGGAAATATGGCAGAAGAGACTGGTATTCTTTTGGTCGTCTTATTAAGCCAAATTTTTGAGAACATTAATTGATGCTGATCACGAATAAAAGATAAATAAATGATTGGCTAGTTGATATTGCATTCTTAAAAAATAGAGGAAAGCTAACTTCGGCTCGACCGAAGTTTATATCCCCTTGTAGCTTGATGGCGCCACTAATTTGAGCACTTGCTTGCCAGTTTGTTATATGGCAGCTATATGATATATTCATCCGATTTTGACCGAACTCCCCAAAATTGTGTGGAAACTGATAATATTAACAACTGGAAGGAATAGAGACGCTACCATTAAAAACAAAAAAGTTTTTCTCACTAGAACCACCTTTTCGATCGATACTTCCTATGGCAGGTATTGTCCATAGTCGTTTTGGATCAAACTTGGCAGAATTGTGTGAAAACATATAGTATTGATCAGTAACAAGTTTGGGAGAGATTGCATTGAAAACAAAAAAGTTTTTCCTACTTATTCCTTTTTTCAGCTATACTATATAGATGTCCGATTTTCATTAAACTTGGTGGAGTTATGTAAAAGCATAGAAAACTTAGAAATACGAGGATTGGGGACGTTTGCGTTGAAGACAAAAAAGTTTTTCTTACTAAAACCATTTTTCCGACCGATGGTGCCTATGGCAGCTATATGCTATATTCATCCGATCCGGCCGGTTCCGACAAATGTGCAGCGAATTTGTACCAAAAGGCTTCCTGCAAAGTTTGGTTAAGACAGCTTTAAAACTGACGGAGGAGATAGCATAGAAACAGACGGACGGACAGACGGATGGACAGACGGACATGGCTATATCAACTCAGCTCGTCATGCTGATCAAGAATATATATACTTTGTGTGGTCGAAGATGCTTCCTTCTATGAGTTACAAACATCTGGACAATTTTAATATACTCTCTACAAGGGTATAAAAAACGAATCCACTAAATTAACATAGTGCTCTCTTTTTGGTTTTGGAATTCGACATAATTTTTAAGTTAATTCAACGCCGACTATTTAGAAATGAAACAATTATGTGATAATAGGCAACACTGCGTATGAGTTATTCACGAAAACTTTAGAGCCTATTCGCGCCCGTTAAAACTCCACTTTGTTACTTTGGTTTTATTTTCGCATACTATACAACGAAAAGCATCAGATAGTGGGGTGAGACCATGACCTTAAAAATTTCATATTCAGGAGGTCCAATCTATTGTACATACTATACATGTGATTTGCTAATGATGGACACTTTCCTTAGCGATGAGAGTGTGACTTCGTGGGTAATCACGATTAGTGAAAACCCACCAAGTGATGGTTTCGGTTTGATTCGGTTATACCGGTTAAAAATAACGTTTGTTGTTTAAGTGGGATACCCTGGTTTTGACCCTTATCAACTTTATTTTTAAGCTTTTTTTTAGTTATTTTAGCATTTTCTATAAATTTTTCATACAAATTTAGCAACTTTTGGACCACATGTTCTGGCTAATCAACCGAGAGCGAAGCGCACAAATTGATTGCCCTCAGACATTGTGCGTTGTAACCTCATAAGAACACTGTATGAATGATAACCTTCGGCTGGTCAGGTCCAAACTCTTCAATTCATTCATCCAACAGCTTTCATGTATTTTTTGTGTATATTTTTTTTCACAACTTCTTTTCCAACATAAATCTACAAAACGCCCACATTTGTCTAAATTCAAAGATATTTCTATGTTTTTGTTTCTCGAACTGAAAGCAGCTAATTTGCGGTGCGTGAAATTTCTTTTTTTTTTTTATTGGGTTTTTTTCCACAACCGCAGTGAAAAGCGCTTTATAAACGTTGTAATAAATATTTAAACACTGAAGCGACGCGTCGCTTAATCAAATTCAGCTACAGAAGAAACAATGGGCCACAAATTTTGTATTTATTCAAGTTTTTCTTCTTGGTGGTTTATAAAAAATTCATTGAGGCAATTGTCTGCGTTGCAGATTATCTGCAATATGTTCACTCCCACAGGTCAAGCGTGCACATCAATTACTTTGGCACAGGCCCAAGATTCAGCAGAAGAAGCACGCAGACATGTAGACAGGAAATGCACGTACACACACACACACACACACACAGACACAAACGTAAAGTTGACCTCTCAATTTAACGCTTATAATGCCAGGAAATGCCAACATCATGCCGAAGAGGAGACTGAGTCTCTTGGAGTTTCAGACTAAGCTTGTCTATGGAGAGTCACTTGATCTTGGCGTTGATTGTGCGTTGATTGTTTTATTATGAAGATGTTGATAGAGCCGGCAAGTTGTGGCTGTTGTTATGGCTATATTATTAAGGCAATTGTGGGCATTAATTTGAAATTGATCAACTGCTTAGCTTGTCAACACAAAATTAGAAAGCTAGGCAAATTTGTGGGTGATCCGGGGAGTCGTACACTTTAAACTTTAGTTTGGGCCAGGAATTTCAGGCCCATCCATTTTCCCACCCCCAGCCACTATGCAACTAATTAGCCAATCCATTAACGTGGCTTATGTCATGTTGACACCAAAGCGCCAACAGACGGCCATTAGGCGACTGTCAATGCTTTTATTATAACTTTTTATAATTTCTGTTGCAGTTTTCCTCTCTCGCTTTCTGGCTTTCTGGCTGGCAGTGCAACATTTCATTAATCGAGTCACGACATTAGACATTCAACTAAGACCCAAACTCAAGCACAACTCGACTCCGGTGCAGGCTGTTTGCCATGGCGAAAAGGCGTACATACAAAATTTTTGTAAGCTAGCCAAAAATTGCTTTGACAACTTTATCGCTGCACAGCATCGACAACAGCAACAGCAACAACAACAACGACGATGACGACGGCGACGGCAGCAGCAACAGCCGCTGACAACACAAAAACAAAAACAAAAAAACACAAACATTTCCTAGCCCTCAGAAAGAATCTAAATTAAATCAAATAATCGTATGACTGATTGTCTCAGCGATTTGCTGATTTGCCGTTGCCCAAAAACAAAAGACTTAAGCAACGAACTTACAAAAAGGGGCCACACACATGGTTTTTTTTTTGGTATAGAGCTTAGGGTAATGGTACACGATATGGAATTCTCTTATATGGTTGCATATTAATTGCCATATCAATGGCTGACTACCGTTACCAATTGCTGCCGCTGTTGTTGTAGTCGTTTGCAGGTTTTTGTTTGGTTTGCTTTGTAGTTGGCTTATGTAGTTATAGTTTCTGCCTCGTTAGCGCTTGACTTTAGTTCAAATGTTGCCACAACGAAGTGGAAATGTACTATAAAAACAAAACATATATAAAATTATATGGATTTAAATGGGATTGGGGAGATGGTTGATGCTGCAAATCATATATAAACTGCAAGAGTTGAACGAATAGACGCCCATTTGCAAACCAAAGTGGGCTGTTAAGTCATTTATCTAATTAGAACTTGATTGTTTGTTGATTCTTTGGCCTCTGGTGTATGCAATGATGGATTTAAGTTGCATTTACAATATGATTGTATAAGTTTGCAGTGGGTATTCAAACATTGGTCTGATGTTAGTTCTGCATATTCACATCTCTTAGTGCGGCTGACAAATGCTAAGGCTAACTCGCTTAAACTAAAGATACAAGAATTTTCATTGACTTTTGTCAAAAAAAACAAACAGATTTCGCTGTTTGCTGTTTCGAGAGTTAGTCTGGAGTTCACGCGTCAATGTGTCGCGCGATAGTCACGCGATGAGTGATTATTTCGAAGGTGTGAAATAAATGTAAACCAATTTTTTCATACAAGTGTGTGGCGCAGTGCCTTTAAAAAAGGAGACGGTGGCTCTTATTGATGTAATAAAAGAGATAATTGTTTTGTAGCAGCTTGACAAAAATTATCTGGGAAAGTAAACGAGCTGCCCTTGGAAAGGATGTTAGTTATAGTAATTATTAAGTTTAGCTTTGTTATTCACAATTGTTTGTTTTTTCTACGAGACGATTGCAACGCGGCTAGGGATTCGTTAAAGGACAGCTTACGCTGTCGCTAAGCTCGCCAAGACTGGAAGCGATGGTGGCGTAACTCAAGGAGGCAGCGATTTGGAGTGGGAATTAGCTTCACTCACGTTCTTTTTTGCCAGACTTGTCGGCGCAAAGAAGGTGTGCGTATGCCATGCATAAGTATATGTTTTTTTTAGTTCTTTTTTTTATTGTTTGAGACAGTATAAATATAGGGGATATCAACTATTAACAAAGAGGGTAAGAAAAAGATAAGGAAGGAAGATTCCGCACCCGCGGGACCTCCGCAAAGCATTACTCTCTGCTTCATACTGGCGGCCGCCATGTTGGCTATTGTCAGCCACACACTCTGGCTGGACAACATGCATTTCGGCCGTCAGCTGCATAGGCTCTTGAGCGCTCGTTCCCATATAGTGGACAACCCAAAAATTCACTGGTTTCGCCACCACATTGATCGCAATAGGGATCCTCCTCGTGCTTGAAACGTGCATCCGTGACCCGTCAGCATTTGGGACAGGGACAGGTAAAAGTCTACTTGTCCATGTCTTCTTTTCAGTCATGGCTCCAGGTTGGGTATCAGCCGGTAAGTCCATTTAACGCTTTTTTCGCGATTCCATCTACTCTGCCATTGCGAAACTGTGGAGACACGCTGTGTCCTGCTTCTGTACGTCCTTTCCGCCTTTCCGCTGCTAGTAGGACTAGGGGGAACTGTTCCAGCAATAACTAGAGCAGCCTCCTCCGATACCGTGCAGAAACAGCTGGCGATTCTGAGGGCGGCAGAGTCTATATACCGACTTGCATTCACGGTTGCCACACTTGGTGTTTTTGCACCAAAAATGGTTTCTTTTTCCTGTTGGTGCACTGGCACTTTTTTATTGGAATTGGCTCTTTTGCATGGAGCCCGAAAAAGACGTAGAAATTAAAAGAGTTTCAAAAATTCTGCAAAGTAAGACCACACATAATTTTGGACATAACCATGACAAAGATGGTTGCGCGAGCTTGCTTGAGCAGTGGGATGTTCCCAAAACATTTTCCTTCGCTCTGACTCTAGATGTCCACAATTTAAGCCAAATGAAATAGTTAATTTAATGAATAAACCAAAAATCAAAAGGTATTAAAATTGTATTTCAATCAGATCGAGACTAGAATCTACTTTAAAATCAACACAAGACACCAAAATTTGACTTTATTCAGAAAATTTAAGGGTTAAGCGTGATTCTACATTACACAGTGCTACAAATTTCAAAAAAATGTAATAACCTGGGTATTGGCATAGCATACGCTGTAGAGCAGGTCGCGTATAGCACATCCTCATACTTGGTTTTCCTTGGGGACCCCCAAAATCTGAAGTTATGGCCCAAAAACCGTAAATTGCTCATTTTGCTAACTAAACTTGAAATAACTCGCGAATGGACCATCTGATTTTATGTAACTTTGCTAATTCTGATAGCGACGAGAAGATTCTTATATATAATCTTATATAAACCCACCCCAAATATTATGTCAATTTACAGTGAATGGCAAAAAGTCAAATGCCTATCTAACTCATAGTGGCTATCTGGAGGTCGAAGTAGCAGATAGCTTTTGATGCAATTAGTAGGCAATGAAATCGAAATTTCACTATTTGTTGGATTATCTGATACATAGCAGCTATCTGGAAGAAGAGAAATCGGCCATCAAATTACAACTTAGAGGCGGCTTTTGAAGGCTAAACATCTGGAAGTACTCCAATCATTTAATGAGGTCAACGAGAACATCGGTGTGCAAAAAAATGCAAAGAAAACGGAAAATAGCCTACGAGGCCAATGAAGAAACCATAATTGCGTCTATCATGAAAATTGTTACCACTGACGGCAGGCCATTGTTACTGTTTGACTGCAAAGTGTTTCGCGAAATTTTAAACCCAATATATAATGCCCTGCAAATAGCTCCAATAACCTATTTTTTGACGTTTACCTTGTACCTTAACTAGTGTTAAGAAAATCGAGTACTCGTCAAATCACTAGGCCACAAGAGAGTCAAAAATTTAATGATCTTCAAAGCGCTAATGTTTTAATGTTTATATAAATAAAAGAAAATTAAAAGAAGAATAATAAGCGAAAGCGCCAACTGCATTGGTGTACAACCAGCAGTCAACTGAATTAGTACAAATTCTCGTGACGAAGTTAAATTGTCAGGTTCTGGACAAAGCCTACTACAACATTTGTGAATTTCACATTTGGTTTAAAAATATTCACAGCGACTAACAGGTTGTTCCATTCATTTATACCAACAACAAGTCAAGAAGAGAAACGTTGACGGAGATATATTATTATATTCAATGGTTTTAGCAATTTAACGCGATGGCTGAGAAACGCAGGTTACAGATCTGGTATTTTCATCTTTTTATACCCGTTACTGGTAGAGTAAAAGGGTATACTAAAGTCGTGCAAGTGTATGTAACAGGCAGAAGGAATCATTTCCGACCATATAAAGTATATATATTCTTGATCAGCATCAACAGCCGAGTCGATATAGCCATGTCCGTCTGTCCGTCCGTCCGTCTGTCTGTATGAACACCCAGATCTCAGAGACTAGAAGAGCTAGAGCAACCAATTTTGAAATGTAGACTCCTATTGTCTGCACGCAGATCAAGCTTATTTCAAATTTTTGCCACGACCACCCCCCACAATAAAAAATGTTGAATAACTAACTTACCACAATTTTTGAGATATCGATCTTAAATTTAAAACTGAGATTTATATTCGCAACATCTATAAGCCCTGAAATTTTCATCAAGATCGGATGATAAATAGCCGAGATAAAATTGTTGCATACTTTTCGGCTGTCAGCCACCTCAGGCACACAGGGAGGCTATTAAACATTTGTTTTTATGAGTAACGGGTATATCGAAGTCGGTTAAAGCCGAGTTTAACTTACGCTCTCGTTTTTTATAAATTCCAACCACTGGTTTAACTATTTTATACTATGCGATTTTTCCTTAAAGTTTATTATAAAAGACCATTTAATTCTCCGTTGAACAAATATTCTCTCGATGAATTTGGTTACCCGATGACGAAGTTATTCGCGGATATCTAAGCACACTTCGACAATCTAGTATATTTTTTAAGTGTGTTATCAGAAAATCGATTGATTTAACATTAATGCCCCGAAAAGTTTACTTTGCTAAAGTTTGGTGGTAAATTTAAATATAGTTTTTCATATAATCACATAATTATTTGTTTGACAATTTTGTACTAAGTTTATTTCTGTTCGAGTGCTGAAAACATTAACAGCCATAACTCCCGAGGAAAACCAAGTATGAGGAAGTGCTATACGCGACCTGCTGTACAGCGTATGCTATGCCAATACCCAGGTTATTTCGCACTGTAGCACTGAGTTATTTACATCTGCTAAACTCGAATCTGTTTTCGGAAATGGTCCATCACGTCTAGATTTTTAGTAACTTTAGATTAAGGCGCTTTGGCTGTTTAGGCGCGTTTAGTTTGGAGTCCGATATTTTATTTTGTCTCTCTATGATATTATCGGAAAGTAGAACTCTTCAACTTTCTAATAAAGTATCTTAAACAATTCTACGATTTTTTTAAGCGAAGATGTACCATTTTGAATACATGTCTGTCTAACAAGCTACAGAATGAATTCAATGTTTATATGGCAAATGGCAGTTATATAGGAGATGAGAAATCGTCCCTTAATGAAGGTTAGTTAGATTTAAATCTGAGGAAGCCATTGGTATTAAAATCTCAATTCTAACATTTTATTGCCACAGTAACTAATTAATACATGAAATATTTTTTTACGTTTTTTTGTACATTTAATAATACTCAAGAAATGAAATTAATGTATTATTTAACGATTTTGTGAGAGAGATATTTTTTATTTATTAAATAAAAATATAACATGAATAAGGGGAGGAAAATATTTGGCTCTTTTTGAATTAAAATGGCTCTTTTTTGAAATTTTTTTGGTGTAATTTAATTTTTTCAAGTGGCAACCGTGCTTGCATTGACGGCTGCAGGATGCTATCTTCATAGCTGCCTACTTCGTTGTTTTGGCTCTCGGGTGTTTGCCATCATTCTTCACGTATTCCAGGTGTTGTCTGAATGTCATCCTATGGTCAGCGAAGTCTACCAAAGTACATCCAGCGGGCAGGTCTAGTCTTAGAACTTCATCGAACATGTCGTTCCAAAGTAGGACCAAGCACAGAGCCTGGGATACAACCTCCAGAGAACTCCAAAACTATTCAGCAGAAGTCGGTCCTCAAAGTAGCAATCAGCTAAATGCGGTATTGGCAGATTCTTCGGTCGCTTAGTGCCTGCAGTGCCTACCTTGGTCCAGTTTGCACAATTAAAAGTGTGCACAACTAGAGGTGAGCGCCTTATTTCGAACTTGCTATTGACGAAATAATGTGCAGAGATTTCACACACTTTTCACAAGTATCTCCGTACCAAGCTTAAGGTTCTTTTCGGTTCCAAAAATATCAGAAATACGTCAGCCTTGTTTCAACTATTTATTGCATTATGCTTCTACGAAATTCGGATATCATTTCTTTTGAATGTTGTCAGTTTCTAAGCTAGCACCGCCTACTCTTATGCAAAGTGACTGAACATCTGCATTTTCAAAAAATTATCATTTGCTGCACTATCAAAACGGGGCGGTCCACTGCTACTGGTGTAACCAACCATCTCTTCTCTTTCGACATCATTTACAAAGGAAACTAACATTTTTATTTCATGCCCAAACTGCTTCAAAAAAGGAGCTGTAAAAGTCATTTGTGGGTCCTAAAGGTAATGTACACTATCATGTTAAAGTCAACCAAATCAAAGTCATAGATATTACCAAAACTATACACATTATCGGTTGTTCTTTTCAATTGTTCAAAAGTGCGAAAATGAACTCCTCCCAATTGTGCATGTACCCTTTTTTAGAGCATAACAATAGAAATTGAATTGCCTGAAAATTGTGCTGTGGGGGCGTTGCAAATGAACTTTCCCACACACTTCGCGCCACATTGATTCAATTACGAGAGACGAATGTGTGTGTGTGTGTGTGTGTGTGTGTGTGTCAGCCATTGCATGCCAGCTAACATTTAGTTGGAACAACGTTTGGCTTCCTGTTGGCTGTTACACTCGCATAATGAACCGACTTCAATTCGACTTGCAATTGAAATGAATGCGCCGACTGCCCCCAATATCATTATTATTATTATTCCCATTACAGTTTTCGCACTTTAATTTATGCACCTGCAGCTCATTCGCAGTTGCATAGATTGGAGTCTCAGTCTCCCATGGCCGCCGCTGGTTAGGCTGCCGTTTTGCCATTTTGCCTCCCTGGCCACACCCACCTAACAACTAATCGATTTTGTCTAGCTATTTACGACCAATAAATTTCACTTTCAGTTGCATTGTGTGTTGGCAAATGAATGGAAGAAACACACCACACACACACCAAAGTGGCGCCCGCTTTGCCTTTAGTTATAATTTTTATATATTTGTCATAATTCATTTAATTTTTGCGGCTTTATTTCAAAGTTGGTTTTTTATGTTTCCGTTTATTGGGTGGATTATTAGTCGACACTTTAAATGTGTTGGATTTGGTATATATTTAGATAGCAGAGTTGGGAAAATGATTTAAGAGCACAAGCTGCAACGGATGAACAAGTGCAGATGGAATTGGTTGGCTAAATGAGGCACAGGGTAAGACTGAAATAACAAGTAAAATTTTAAGGAAAATTCTACCTGCTCCCAGAAATTAATGTCCTTCGAAGCCTGTAGGATGGAGTTTAAAAAACTCAAAGCTGAATATTTTGCGAGTTTATAGTAAAACTAGCTGAAACCGCCGCAAATTCGTCCGCGTGTCAGTTGAAAAAATTTAGTGAGATTTTGAAGAAAAATCAAAAATAAAATCAATGTATGGAATTTGTAACCTATTTGTTGAACCAATAAATACGAACTAAAGATCAAAACAGGAGAAACCAAGAAAAAGAGAGGGTTCATTGTTGGCGCGGGTCATGACCATCACTATCAGGTGTTCACCTCTATAGAAACGAAATAGAAGAAAAATGAACAGTGTTGCCAGAGCAGATTTTTTCTGGTCCTTTTTCCAAAGTCCAGATGCGGGAAAAAGAAAAAAACAGCGGGCAGGTTTTACACGCTTTTAAAAAAAGTTAAATTTTCTTGTTAGTTTTTTTCTATTTTTTATTAAGAAACGACTTTTCATAGTTTAGGTTACCAGATAATAAAGATAAAAGATATCAGAGATGCACACTGCACAAAAAATTGATCATAACAAAATGAAAATAATAGTTTGACTTACATTGAATCAGACAGAAGAACATATGCACAGAAACAAAAGATCACGATATTTAGTATCATACGGGTATTTTGAGTATCGCATCGGCCTTCATCTGAAAAAATATCAAGATAATATTATCGCGTCCATATGTTTAGGTCGAAATAGTATCCCATTGATATGAAAAAATGATATCATTATGATATTATTAACAAGAAAGAAAGTCGGTCAAGCCCGACTATAACATACTCTGTACACTCGCATTTGCTCAGGAGTCAAACGGCCAGTTAACACACAACGCACAACGCAGTGCGCTCTCTAAATCTCTCTCTCTCTCTCTCTCTCTCTCTCACTAAGATTGCTTCTGCTGAACGCAATGCTTAGGTTATGGGTGGGTAGGAGGTGTTAACTGGCCGTTTTTTGCTCATAGCTTGAGTATCGTTCATCCGATCTTTATCATTCCTTCAGCAAATCGATAAATAATTTTGTGTACAAGGTATCTCTAGAAGGTACGAATGATCTATCTTCAAAACTGTAGGAGATATACGTTTTTTCCAAATTGCGGGGGCGGGAGGGGGCGTGGCAAAAATTGAAAATAAACTTGATCTGCCTGCAAGTAGAAGAAATATATGCCCCATACATGTCAAACCTCTATCTCTTACCATCTCAGAGATCTCTTCGTTCATACGGACGGACGGACAGACGGACAGACAGACAGACAGACAGACAGACAGACAGACAGACGGACAGACGGACAGACGGACATGGCTATATCGAATCGGCGGAAACGATTCCTTCTCCCTGTTAGATACTTTTGCACAAACTTAATATACTCTATGTACCTTCGTCACAGAGTAAAAAAATAAAGCTGATATTTGATCTTTTTTTTCTGTGTATATATATTTGATATTATATATCTACTCATTTACGTACCTACATATGTGTGTGTATATATATCTGGTAGATTTGTGAAATACCAACTAATGGGAAGGAAGAACACAGAAATGACAAGTGTGTGAAACATTTTTTGGCTGGTAGATTTGTGAAATCCCAACTTTTTTATTTTGAAAATCGGTAAACACCATGCTATAGCTCTCGGAGTGTTATTTGGTTGGCTTAGTTGTTAACACCAATTGTGTTCTTTCTGAAAGACTTATAAAATTGATCATTTGTAATCCGCCCTTATTGGGATTCGAACTCAGTACCTCAGGGGACTGAACACATGGCATGGCATTTTACCTCACTGAGCCATCAGCCGTCTCCTTTCTGCAGTTGCGGTGTAAGATCTCAGCTGGCAGAAATCTGTGCTTTGAGTCCCAGTAGGGAAGGGGGAATCTTGTTTAAGAGATTTCCAAACTCATTTCAAAGTTTTTCAATCTTGTTTTTATGATTAGGTTAGTTTAAATAGCTTCTCGGCTTAGTCCGAAATAACCCGGAGGCCTTATGGCCCATTGTGATGCCTAATTGGGGAAAGGGAAATGAGGTGAAGGGAGGAGGTGGATGGGTTTTGACGGTCAAATATATATATGTCTATTTAAACCATCCTGAGGAGTCGACCAAAAGAGCCAGGTCCTCCAGAGGCAGATTAGCCAGACTACCCAGGTCTTCAAAGAAAAGTTTTCCCAGAAGTGCAGATGGTGTAGTGCGTGCATAATGATGGCCCCATGACCTATGGTGCAGTGCCCCGTTTTGACTCCTATTATAGTTCTACTCCTGTTCTTGCTAAAGTGTAGGAGTTGGAAAGTTCTTTAAGGTGAGTTTTGGGCCAGAGTGATCTGGAGATGTGACAGCCCAGGGCGAGGTCCCACTGTCGTTCCGCCCTAGTTTTGAATTTTCGTTGTACTTCTGTTATGATGTCCGCAATGTCCTTTACCGCTTGTGTCGTAGGCAGCGCTGAACCGTTCCTTGAGCACCCGTCCGCTCCCTCATTGCCTGGTATGCCTGCTTGGCTCTTTACCCAGACGAGAGTAATAAAGTGTTGTTGGATTTGGTTCAATGCTGTCATCGTGCTGCGGACTAGGTTGCTTTTTGTGGCGTTTGATAACAGGGATTCAATGGCAGCCTGACATTCGACTAGAATTGAAATGTTCCTTGGAGTTTCGTTCAAGGTGTAGATTAATTAAGTCGTTTGCCAGACTGCATAGATCTCTGCCTTAAAAACGATACAGCAGCTCTGTAGACTGAATGTGAGCTGAGTAGCTAGTTCTTCGGAGAAGATGCCAGCTTTTGTGCCCTCTTCCGTCTTCCGTCTCCGAACCGTCTGTGTAGATGGTACGCTCGTTCTCCCTGATGGTAGTTTCTTGCTTCCATTGCTCTCTCTCCAGGATCCAGGTTCTGGTAGACAGTAGTTACTTCCCTTTGCCTCTGCAGTTATTCCTACCTCAAGCAGGATGCTGCTGTGGCCTGTAGTAGATGCTTTGAGAATTGTCAGTTCCCGGAGTCTTACCGCGCTTCTCGCTGCTGTATACTTCAGGAAAGTGTCTACAGGTACCAGGTTCAGAATTAATCCCGGGGCGGCTTGGGGGTAGATTGCAGGGATTCTGTTATACCCAGGCAAACCGCTCTTTGAACCTTATGAAGGTTGTTTAGATGGAATTTGGTGTTAGCCGCCTTTTACCAGACCAGCGCTCCATATGTAAGGATAGGTCTGACGACCGCTGTGTATAACCAGTGAACGGTTGCAGTCCCCATCTACTACCGAAAGTCTTTTTGCAGTCGTTATATGCGACCAATGCCTCGGAGTTTCTCTTTCAGGAGAGTTTCGATTCCAGAATGACAACTAGATACTTGATGATCGCATATCGTTGTCAAACTTTTTAAATACTTCCATTTCTGTCGCTTCCTTTTGCCTCTGCAGTTATTCATACTTTAAGCAGTATACTGCTGGGCCTGAAGCTATGAACTGGAAATGTGATGTGTGGGAACTTTCCCAATTTAAACCTGGTTTCGAATAAGTTTGAACCGGTTAAAAAGTTAATATCAACATTCAGCCAGTTTAAACTTAATTCATCGAAGGATATTCAGCTAGTCTCTTATAAATTTTCCCCTATACAAACTTTTGTTTTGGCATTTTCATCAACTTCTGGGTAAAACTTTTAAAATGTTCGTTCATCCACTTAAAGTAGAAACCCTTTTTTTGTCACAAATCGCTTAAACTCTGTTCCTCATCTAGTATCAAAACCCGAAGCCGTAGTAATGGACGTGTCACGTACAATTTAGTACTTATTAAAAGGTCCCAACCAAAATTCAAGAATTTTTCACGCTTATCCGAGTCTCAATTTCAAACATCAAAACCCAAATCTAAGGCTGACTCAACTCTACATAAAATACAATAAGTTTTAATTGATCAGATAGCATTATTTGTGTTAAGTATTATGTGGTGACAGTAAATCCAAGATTCCATCAATTTTCAGTCACCAACCCGAGCACCTGGTCAACATAACAGCACACAAATTGACCCAACCTAACCAAGTTTATGAACTTTTGCAAAAACCAAAAATAACAAAAACAATTGCCAACCCGCAGTTTGTGGCAAAACGTTCTGTTGTTCAAATTTTTTGGCTATCAGTTGCCCAAAAAAAAAATAACAACTCTGCAAAAGGTCATAAAATGTGTTTCGCTGGCTGGTCGTGTAAATTTTTACACGCCGCCGCCGCATTCGCAGCAAAAACAGAAAAAGGCCGCCAATTGTTCATTGGCCTGACATGCAACTCTCCACGACGAGCATTCAACTGTCAACAGTTACTACCGAAAAGACAAGACTCGCTAAATGCCGCCAAATAACTCAGAGCAAAACGGCAAAAGCCCGTACAACACGCTTTACCATTTCGGCAACTACAAATCACTTTTACTGGAAGTTGAGCGCCAGTCAGCCAGTCAGCTAGCTGCCGCTGCTGCTGCCTCCCGGCCAAAAATGGCCGGCAAAAATTATTTAAAGTATAAATAAAATTCTCTAAATATTTGCGCGTCGATTTTCCATTTAGCCACAGACAGCGTCGAGTCGGTCCGGGCAATTAAGGTGCAATAATTTCGGATCATTAGGTTAAATTTGTCACGACCCGCTGCACGATCAAAAACCCCCCCTTAAGGCAGCCAACTGACCGAACGACCAAATGGAAAAGCTCAAGTCAGAGTCAGAGAGCTGTCCATTTGGTTAGTCCATGTCCATGGATTTGGCCGCTGGCAGGCATAATTTCAGTTTTAGTCGCCGCTGGTCCGCTAGGTGGCGCTTTTTACAAATTATGACACAATTCGCTGACCAAATTTGGTAAGCAAGTTGACATTTGGTCATGTTTGTTGTCGCTATCATTGGCCACGGAGAACGCGCGCTATCAACATGGCATGTTGACAACAACACACAGAAAACATGTGGCCCAAAAGTCTGGGAAAGTCGCGCGTGGGTGTTGCCCCGGCTGCGGTGCATGGTTTATATAACCGGGCAACAGCTTCAATGGAATTGCTATTAGCGTCAAGCGTTGATGCAGCGGCAACGCTGTGAATTTGCAATTTGCATTCCACAAATCGATTTCGCTGCGCACACGCACTGACCGCAATTTTGTGGTCTAGCCAATGAATCATCGAACATCGTCTCGACTCACACTCAAGCACAAGCGACGCACTCACAGAAGAGTCGTACGCCTTGAGACATAGTGATGGCAGCGTGAGGGAATGAGGCTTGTACCGCATGGAAATGCGTATATGTGCATTGACGTTTGTGATATTAGATGAAGTTATTACAGAACCAGTTAGAGCAAGTATAAATACAAAACAGAAAATATATTAAAAGAACTTAAATGTTAGCTTAAAAAATAATTCATTACAAAATGTTCTTACCTAAGAACAAACACCAATAATTGCTTGCTTGTAATTCTCAAGTTTGAATTCCTGGCTCGACTAATATAAAAGAAGTAACTGAAATAAGCGCAGCAGTGTAAGCAGTTTGAAATAGAAGGCACGCACATTGGTTCTAAATTACTTCTATCTTGTTGGTAAAATAAAAAAGACAAATTGCTAAATCAATATTTGTAGGTATGCCTATGGCAACATGCAGACACATTACATGAGACATATAAGAGCAAAAAGCTCGTGCTCTGCCCCGAATCGAACAGGACAGTAAGTCCTCGGCTCGTGCTTCTAAATGATAATTAAGACTTAGCAGTGAAATCTAACCTAACTTAACTTAACTTAACTTAACATCACCTCACCTCACCTCACCTCACATCACCTCACCTCACCTCATCTCACCTCACCTAACCTAACCTAACCTAACCTAACCTAACCTAACCTAACCTAACCTAACCTAACCTAACCTAACCTTAACTAAACTAAACTAAACTAAGCTCAACTAACCTAACCTAACCTAACCTAACCTAACCTAACCTAACCTAGCCTAACCTTACCTAACCTAACCTAACCTAACCTAACCTAACCTAACCTAACCTAACCTAACCTAACCTAACCTAACCTAACCTAACCTAACCTAACCTAACCTAACCTAACCTAACCTAACCTAACCTAACCTAACCTAACCTAACCTAACCTAACCTAACCTAACCTAACCTAACCGAACCGAACCTAACCTAACCTAAGCTAACCTAACCTAAACTAACCTAACCTAACCTAACCTAACCTTACCTAACCTAACCTAACCTAACCTAACCTAACCTAACCTAACCTAACCTAACCTAGCCTAACCTAACCTAACCTAACCTAACCTAACCTTACCTAACCTAACCTAACCTAACCTAACCTAACCTAACCTAACCTAACCTAACCTAACCTAACCTAACCTAACCTAACCTAACCTAACCTAACCTAACCTAACCTAACCTAACCTAACCTAACCTAACCTAGCCTAACCTAACCTAACCTAACCTAACCTTACCTAACCTAACCTAACCTAACCTAACCTAACCTGACCTGACCTAACCTAACCTAACCTAACCTAACCGAACCGAACCTAACCTAACCTAAGCTAACCTAACGTAAACTAACCTAACCTAACCTAACCTAACCTTACCTTACCTAACCTAACCTAACCTAACCTAACCTAACCTAACCTAACCTAACCTAACCTAACCTAGCCTAACCTAACCTAACCTAACCTAACCTTACCTAACCTAACCTAACCTAACCTAACCTAACCTAACCTAACCTAACCTCACCTAACCTAACCTAACCTAACCTAACCTAACCTAACCTAACCTAACCTAACCTAACCTAACCTAACCTAACCTAACCTAACCTAACCTAACCGAACCGAACCTAACCTAACCTAAGCTAACCTAACCTAAACTAACCTAACCTAACCTAACCTAACCTTACCT
Organism: Lordiphosa magnipectinata; assembly: GCA_037044535.1. Classification (NCBI taxonomy): domain Eukaryota; kingdom Metazoa; phylum Arthropoda; class Insecta; order Diptera; family Drosophilidae; genus Lordiphosa; species Lordiphosa magnipectinata. The sequence goes on from JBAMBO010003912.1 coordinate 19,480, forward strand.
AACCTAACCTAACCTAACCTAACCTAACCTAACCTAACCTAACCTAACCTAGCCTAACCTAACCTAACCTAACCTAACCTAACCTTACCTAACCTAACCTAACCTAACCTAACCTAACCTAACCTAACCTAACCTAACCTAACCTAACCTAACCTAACCTAACCTAACCTAACCTAACCTAACCTAACCTAACCTAACCTAGCCTAACCTTACCTTACCTAACCTAACCTAACCTAACCTAACCTAACCTAACCTAACCTAACCTAACCTAGCCTAACCTAACCTAATCTAACCTAACCTAACCTAACCTAACCTAACCTAACCTAACCTAACCTAACCTAACCTAACCTAACCTAACCTAACCTAACCTAACCTAACCTAACCTAACCTAACCTAACCTTTCCTCACCTAACCTAACCTAACCTAACCTCACCTAACCTCACCTAACCTTATCAAACCTATTCCAACCTAATCTAACCTAACCTATCCTCACCTAACCTAACCTAACCTAACCTATCCTCACCTAACCTCACCTAACCTTATCAAACCTATCCCAACCTAATCCAACATAACCTAACCTAACCTAACCCTAACTAACCTAACCTAACCTAACCTAACCTAACCTAACCCTAACTAACCTAGCCTAAACTAACCTAACCTAACCTAACCTAATCTAACCTAACCTAACCTAACCTCTGTAGAGTACAGAGTATCTTATGGTCGGGCTTGACCGATTTTCTCACTTGTTTTTTATGCATTAATTTTAAATTATTAATTTCAAAAGAGAGTCAAAATTCCTTATTCAAATGCTCGTTATAATAACATGTAAGGATAAGTTTATTTGAGATCAACCGCGGATTCGATTTGGTTCGAAATGGTTGGTCAATTTTAGAGCATTATACTCGGATATGCTGCCTCCATCCTTCAGTTTCAGAATTATCTTGGAGATGCAGTAGATATCGTAGTCAGCAACATAAAGTCCCATATCTATTATACATCCACGGAAACAAATTGCCGATAGGTTCCTGCCACCCAATTCAATCTGCAACCTCTAAGAAAAGAATGAAGAATGATGACGGAGATACAAGATTGCAGGAGATGGGCAAAATCAGATGTTGTGGAAAAACTTTAACCTGACTGCAACCCGAAAGTTTGCTCTCCTTCATAAAGTAGTTGGAAAAACTCTTCAGCGCTAGACCGATCCAAGGATTTTTAGCTAGATGACTTTTCTAAAACAATTTGGTAGCGAGTACATAAATATACAAGCACAAGTATGCGACACTTCGTCTGTTCATTAAATACATTTTATACATACATTTTAATTCCAGCACACCAAACATCAGTCCTCATTTGTAACGTGAGACAGCGTATGTCAAACCGCTGAGTAGACAAACTCTTTGTCGACTTTGTCAGCGCACATATTTCCAAAACGACAATCATAATATTACTTGCCGACAAGACAATCGTCTATTTACATGGCGATCCTGCCAGGCATCCCTAGCTTCAATTTATAATATATTAAATTTAGAAACATTTTTGCCTTTAGTTAGGCGCTTGGGTCAACAAATTCGTCGATAATATGAGCCGATCTTAAACGTTTTTTTTTACTGCTTCTCTGTACGAGCCATCCCTGGTCCGATTTGTCTTTTTCTTATTAAGACAAATATGTACATGAACAGCAGCATTTCAGAATTAAGTTTCATCATTTCACGGCACGAACAGAACACTAATGCTAGGTTTACATAGCGTCACACTGTGCCAATATCCTCTATGACCCTCTGTGCCCAAAGTACTCAGAAGTCAAAAGTGTTCACATTGACGGCACAGAAATTGCATGTCACAGCGCTGGGACAGCCAAATGACAAGCCAAATGAGTACTTTTGATGTGATCTTATTCTTGTTATCGTCACAGAGGTCACATTGCTCACATTGCGCACAAAAGTGAGCATTGGGCGAGTTCATGAGCACTGAGCCAGATCCGCAATACAATATCAATAACAATCCAAAAAGGAATGATCGAAAAGAATTAATGCAGTGGAATGCCGATATGATCCCAAAGCTTATTGAAACGATCGAGGAGTCGGAATGCCTTTGGAATATGACCAGCGTCAATTATAAAAATCATGATGCCAAGGAGTCTAGCTGGAGCAGCGTTGCCGATCAGCTTGGCGTCACCAAGAAAGACGTTGTCGACAAATCGAACAGTTTGCGAAACACATTTCGTGTGAGTTTGCTGCAATTCAATACAAAAGCAGCCAGCATGTAATTGAATTTTGATTGATATTTTTGCAGACTTGGGGCGTTGGATAAGATTAATTCTAAAATGAGCATCCGGATTTGGCTTTGGAGTTCCTTATATGTGTTAACAGGGTGTTAACAAACATGCAGGAGAAGGTCCTACTTGGTAATATGAGGCTTCGGCCTAAAACGGCTAACCGATGCTACTTAAGCAGCACATTCAAGTGAATTGGATGAATTTGACCAAATTGAAGTAGAGGAGAATCTCTTTAAAAGTATGAGGTTCTGAAGGATCTTAAAGATACATACTCTGCATTCAACTTGGCAAACATTCCTTCTTCCGTCGACTCAAATTAATTTTGTCGATCCATCATGAGCGATTTGCCTAGGGTTCATCATCATCTTCATCTTCGCCCAGCCCCCACAACGCATTAACAGCACACGCCACTAGCTCTGTTGCCTTTCGCGCATTCATTTCTTGCAGCTAAAAAATTTATTTTAATTACAATAAAAAAATATTCACGAAAGCACTAAAAATTAGTCATATTTACCTTTATCAAAATTTTTAAGTCGAAAATAAACAAAACAAACTTATCGCAATGTGACATGAAAACCAACATGCGCGGTTTGCTTGGCACTGTAAAAATAGTGCAAATGAGCTAGTTTTGAGCTAACTCATTGGATCAGCTGTTCAATTAATTGTGGGCACAAACGTGTCCGCCTCGGTCACAGAACCACTGTGACGCCAAATGAGTACTTGTGTTCCCATTAAAAAGTACTCGTTTCTCTGACACACGATTTCTGTTACAAGGCATTTGCCGTTCACATTGCGCTGTGCCACTGTGACCCTAAAATGTGACGCACTGTGCCCCAATGTAAACTCAGCATAACAGACCGCTTTTTTAAGTTCGGGATCTATCAGATGAATATACAAAAGGGGTCATCGAAAAACACAATCACATTTTGTCATTGCGTTTGCATAAGTAGCCACTCGCAAGAAGTTCATTTTGCTTATCGGCATTACTGGCGAAGCAGCGATACACTGACAGAGTGTCGACGTCGCTGCCGCTGAACACTTTTGTATGAACAGTAGATAGCGACGCGCTTAACTCTTATATACAGTGACCGAATCATCAGTTGTACAAAATATCAAGTACTCTCAATTTAGATATTCACTTTCAGCGAACATCAAAATGCCTTGATAACAACTCACGCACCCATTTCTAGCCATCTAAATGTACCACATCTCATACACGTGTGTTTTGTGCACCTCCACCCCCTCTCCTTCGACGGTCGTATGTGTGTGGCATTTCTGTCACTTGACGCTGAATTATTTTCACGCCTTTTTACAAATGTTTGGCTTGAAAAGCGCAACCATAGCGGGGGCGATATACCGCAGTGTGTTCCACTTATGGCTAACGCCATCATGGCCTCCACTTGGACTCGGACTCGGAGTCGTACTCTCGGCGGACTCACTGCGACTCGGTCAACGATGCAGATTTGCTCATAAATCTGACAAACTCAACGCTAATATTTGCAGACTTCGTTAGACACACTCAAATGAATTTGATATGCCTTAAACGGGCTGGCACTCGGCTGGTCGGGCCTGTAGGTGGCGGCGGTCTCTCTTGGAGCTAAAGTTTTCCTTGACAAGTGTAAAAGTTGACAAGGCAGTCAGCGAAAATGAAATGCAGCCCAAAAGAAACCACAAAGCTGTTATCAGATTATGTGTTTGTTACCAACTGACAGACTGACCAACTGAGCTGAATTTGATCAGCAGGCGGAAAGCAAAAGTGGGTAAGTGAATGATGAAAGTTGGTAAGAACAAGTGTTTGTTTTTAGTAATTGTTGCCTACTTTTTGTCAAACTTGAACTGACAACAAATGTCTTAAGCCAACACTTGGTCAAAATGTTAAATTTACTTAATTATTCTGTTTCCTACTTAATCTTCATCAGTTGCCATTAAACAAATGGAAATCAATTATTTATAACCAATTATGACATCCATTTTCATAATTAATTTAAAACCCTCCCCTTTAAGCTTCCTTCCATTCACTATTCAAGCACTTAAAGTGACCTTTAACTTCACTCAACAAAAGTACAAGCAACTAATTCAATTTTCATTCATCTTGGCAACTAATTAATTTCCCGCTGAGCATTTTTGGTTCTGGTTATGATTGTGCTCTCAAGTTGGACAATTTAATTATTTAAATGCAGGCCGAAGGCTAAAGTTTATGCAAGGCGCAGGCAAAACGCAAATCATAGCTCATAAATCCATCAACAAAAGGCAAAAAACAACAACAACAAGAAAAAAGCCAAGTGCCATGCAAATGTTGTACAACATTTAAACTTACAAGAACAATCAAAACATGCACAAGGCATATTGCAGTTGCTGTTGTTCTCTTTAAAAAGAACAATTGTTTTAGTAGCAATTGTTATGTACTCTGAAGTTGGCTGCTGTGGCAGCCGCCCAGACAGAGACTTGAATTCTGGCCTGGTCGTCACCCGGCTTGGACTTGGGGCTGCCGTTTTTCACGATCAGCCATTGAAATGTTCTTGTGATTGGTTTTTTTTTTTTTTGTTTTTTTCTTCGCCGTGACCGTGAATTGTTTAGAATATTTGTATGATTTATTAAACGCATTCTCCTGGCAGTTGCCACAACTTGGCTAAGGGCACTTGACGCTGTCTCAAGCGGCAAGAAATGAAAAAAGAACTCAAGCAATTAAATTGTTTACTTTGGCTGGCAATTTATTAAAAATGCATTAAATAAATAAATCGCTTGTCGTTAAATATTTCATAAATATTTCAAGCAGCAGCAAATCGAAAGACTTAGGCCACGAACTTGCTTTGGGAAAATGGTCAACATAGTTTGAAATATGGTTGGCCCCCAAAAGTTATGTGTATGTATGTGAGCTTTGACAGTTTACAGTTTTTAATTAGTTGCACGCAATGGCAAGTGACGAGCGTGACTCTTGCACGGGAAACTGGGGGAAGTACAGTGGAGCAGGAGGGAATAATTGGAAAGACTCTGTCAAGCGTGGTGTAATTTGTTCAACTGTTCATTAAGAGACGTGAAAGAGTGTTGACTTTTAGCTGTTAGGGTGACCAGCTCCTAATGGCCATTTCTTTTAAACAGTTTGTTCCTTTTAGCATTAACATTTTGTTGTAAGTGCACTTTGTCTATTGTTGACTTTTAAACATTTTCATGCAATGAATTTTAGACCGAATTTCGGAGTGGAAGGTTCTGTTTATAAAACATCAACTCAACATTATGACCGATAAAGATCATTTCACATTGTACGAAACGGTAAAACAAACAAAATTGCCGTCTTTATGCCACTGAAAATCCTCAAGAGATTCAATAGGTACCTCTTCACCATGAAAAAGTCACT
>JBAMBO010003913.1:0-26226 GCA_037044535.1 Lordiphosa magnipectinata
ATCATCAGTGAAACCTGAATTTAAAGCGAAAACAGTAGGAAGCTAGAGATTTATATAAGCCCCTTAATTACTCTTAGATTCATCTATGTATATGTAGCTTATTTTCAACCCAAAGTACAGAAATTGATACTGTAGTACTAAAGGCATAGGGTGGACAGAACAAGGACAGAATATTAGGTCCAAAAATTGCTAAATTTGCAAAATATAATTGCTAGAAATAGCTAATAATATAAAAAAAAAGTGGCTAAAAAAATAGCTAAAAGTCAAAAGCATGAAAAAAATGGGATAGCGACATAATTCCGACGACATAATTTCGCCCAGTACATTTGGAATCGAAATTAGGTCGTTTTGAAACGACATTATTCCGACAAAATCGTTTTAAAACGACATTGTTCCGACAAAACAAAACGACATTATTTTGCTTCAAAATTTCGTTTCAAAACGACATTGTTCCGGCAGACAAAAACGACATTATTTCGCTCGAAATTATGTCGTCTTAAGACGACATTATTCCGACAAAACAAAAGCGACATTATTTCGCTCGAAACTATGTTGTTTTTTGAACGACATTATTACGACAAAACAAAATGACATTATTTCGACTAAAAACTCTAATTTTAAAGTCGAAACTATGTCGTTCCAAAACGACATAATTTCGATCGACCAATTACAAAATTTAAAGACGCTGTCATGAAAATTAAAATAAATTTTATATTTAAAGAAAGGGTTTTTGTCTCGCACTGTTGCACTGAATGAACGCTTCAATGAAAAAGATTTATTTACCTGTGTCGATAACGATGACGATGTTGAGAAACTAACAAATTTTGAGGTTATGGCGTGGTTAAGCATATCAGCATCATCCCTGACCTCGACTCATTCAAATTTAAGCGCACTGACTGAGTCTTCATTTGTTCATGAAAACCCATGCAACATTTGTTTTGTGAACCCAAAATCTGTTCTTTTGAGGCCTTGCTATCACATTAATGTGTACGAATCGTGTTGGGATAGAGTAGTTGAGAAAAATCTTTTGAAAAACGAAAATTCCAGGCGTATTGCTGAATTCGATGGCGAATTTCATGAAGAACAATAAGCAAAGTGTCCGATTTGCAATCAAATTGTAAACGAAGCCATAAAAAATGTAAACATTACAATTGTTTACAAGCTTTTGAAATATAGAAGATGGCAAACTTTCCATATGTATTTTTGGTCGCTGAATTCAAATCATTTGTCCGTTTTGCCCCACCACGTCTGGTTTGCAGAGATATTTGCATAAACGTGTGTTGTTTACATTTATAGGTGCTATGACCACATTAATTAACCTTTTCCAACAAAATTTGTTTTAATATAAGCAGCATTGATTGATCTTACAGAAAAACCAAACAAATCATAAGCTGCAATTTTAATGGATTTTAAAATGGAAAATATGGTTATTTTATGATAAAATTATTTTTTTTTCCCATGTTTATAAAATTCTGAAAAATGGTCTGATGACAGAAAATATCTTAGGATACATTAATGAATAGTCCTCTTCTAATTTAACACATCTTCAGTTTTTCCTCATCTTCGAAATTCGCGCGAATTTGAACTTGCCCTGCCACAGAGCCTGTTTTCGAGTGATTTGAAAATCGCGCACCCTTGAGTCGACGATTTGCTTAAATAAGCCCACAAAATGCATTTTGATTAAAATAATCCTTATTGATTCATAAAGGGTGTTTAATTTGTGAATAATCGACATCAAAAAAATTAAACATTTAGCATTTTAAGTTTATTAAACTAGCATACAAATCGCTAGTAAAATCGCTAGTTAAATTTGTCATTCACTGCAATTTACCCAATCGCTAGTATTTCAGTGGTGCCACCTTTTAACATTTGAACTTCGAAATTAATCGAATTAAGTTTTAAGGTGTATAAAATAGCGATTTTTGTGCTAAAATAAAGATAAAAAAATTAGATTGATTAGCAATACATTTTGCGTTGAACTTTTGCTTATTTATTTTGCAATTTGTAAATCGATTTCTGCCAGTTTGAGTTCAAAAAAGTGGCAACGCTAAAACCAAAATTATGACGAGAAGCCGCTCAAATGTTTGTTAATTTTGTTATTCTTTCGAATTGTTTATAATTTCAATAAATTATAATAGGAATAGCATCGACCAGAGCGAAATTTCTTGGCTGGCACTTATGAAGGAGCTTAAGGACATAGCCCGCAATTTCACAAAGGGCGTCAGGTGGCTGCAGCCTAGAACAAACTGACAATGAATTTGGCCAACCTTTCCTCCGATTGCTTCAATTAAATAAAGCGGGGCCCAAGGTACTTTTCAAGCAGCAGGAGCATTACCCACAGAATTTTGCCTAAGTATATCATTTTGTTTACCTTTTCGTTTGCCGCACTCGTTTTACCATACAGCAGCTAGAGTTGCAAGGTATCATTTTTAATTTGGCGGGTGGCAAATTTGAATTTTTGTTGGTTGAAATAAAAAAAAAACAACTCCGTTGAAGAAAATTAAGTTTATTTTGTTTAAAAAAGAACTAACCAATTACTTTACATATAAAAATATTACTCTAATTTGCCCTTGCGGGCTGTCTACCCTACGCAGTCAAGTTCGAAAGGGTTTGTGTACAAGCTTAAAAAATGAAATCACTCGAAGTTCTGTGGCATGGCGAAAATTTTCGAGCGATTTGACAAATCGCTATTGAATTCTGTGGCACCCCTGAATATAGCTCTTTTTAAAGTTATAGCCCAAAAACTATAAAAATTTTCCATGGTTTTTTTTGCATTATTTTGAAATTTCTTGTAGTTTCATAATAACAAGGTAGTTATTGGAAAACAAAAGAGTGGCTATTAAAAAATTATTTGAAATTAATTTTTGTTAATTTAAAGACATTTTGGAAGCTAATATTATTTTAAAAATGTAAAAAAGAGTCGTAAATTTTTATAGTATTTGGTCCATAACTTTAAAAACAGCTATTATATCAAAATACTGAAGATGTGGTAATAATTATTTTAAATAAATGGACAATTGATTTGAATTCAGCGACAAATTATACATATGGAAAGTTGGCTATCTTCTCTATTGCAAAAGCTGGCCTTTTTTGTAAACCTGTGTTATCATTAGAGCTTAAAAAATTTCTAACATGTTAAGAAACTACATACTGGATTTATGTACTATTATTTTCAGACAATAATAAACTTCATTTACGAAATTTAATGTTGGAAGATTATCTTAATGTGTTAAGGCCTGTTCTGAGAAGCGCGGAAAATAAATTTTTATGACGCACTCCATATAAAAAAAACAGTGGCGGAAACTTTCCGCGGCGGAATTTCGTTTCTGTATTCTGAGACGCGCTAAATAAATAGACAATTGGCCTATCGATAGTTGACGTATCGATAGCGGTGTGGGTCGTGAGTGGATTGAATGAACAGCTGATGCCATGGCGGAAATATAAGCAGCTCATTTTTTTGACGTCAAAATCGACAATGCACGGGAAACATGAACCCAAAAGAAAACGCACAGAGAGATTCAATCGTGAGGAAACTATTAGCTAAGGTCCACAAATCAGCCCAAGAAAGCTACGAAATCAGCACTGGAGTGCCATACCCCTAAAATCGTCTCCTATGCCAACGGACGCAAGCGTCCGCACTCGGTGGATGCCAATCAAACAGGTGGTGACATCCAAACCCGGTCATCCAGTTTACCACCACCGCGGACCAGCTAAAAATAGAGTTGGATAGCGATGCGACTGCTGTGGGCAGCATTGCCAGCTCCAGCGGTGATGGCGTGGCTGTCAAACGTGAACGCCAGGAGGAGGATTTTGAAATAAAACAATAATTTTGTTTGAAAACTAAAAATATATTTTCCAATCTTTAGCATTGCGTTTCACTTGAGAGCCAAAATGATGGCACAGCCCAAATCCATGATTTGCAGATACTCCGAGCCGCCGTCCTGGAGACGATAGCAGCATTCCTACAAAGAAATGCATATTCAACCAACTTTGAATCTACCATCAAAAGTGATACCCCCCCCCCCATATTGTCGCATATCTGGGCATTCGTCAGGGCCGCATGAAGCACTATGTACTCCACAAACTGCTTCAGCTGACCCACACTGTAGGCGGATGACCCAATCTCTTGTACAAACTTCTCCAAACGATTACAGTTGCCCGAACGGCAGACTTCCAAATAATCCTTCAAGTAGAAGTCCGGGATTATGCCCGACATCTCAAACAGATCAGCCTTGTTGACGACATGCTCGACCCCATTAAGACGATGGCAGGACGCATATCATCTCCCAATATCCGTAAAATAGACTGGTAAGCCTCCTCCTCGATCTGCACCTACTCCAAGTGTGTCTCAAACGGGCAATAATTTGATCCTCGCCCAACGCCTTGAACCGGAATTTGATGCCGCTACCTCCATCAACATACATATCTGTGTTCCTGTTGCACAGCTTAATTAAACTATTTTTGAAAAAAAAAGCACTTTCAACTTTTGTTTGTAAACAAAACAAAACAGCTGATCCCCAGTGGGGCCGTTTCTGTATTTGGTCTCTTTGACTTATATATGGGCTCACTAATAATTTATGTGGATGCTAAATTTATTATGTGCAATTTAGCGAGCTAAATTTTCCGCGCTTCTCAGAACAGGCCTTTAGGAGTGGAGATGGCACCATCGATTATAATCGATTTTTCGGGTTTTTGTGAACGTCGATAGTTTTTGGGACACAATCGATTTTTCACGCTTTTTGTGTCATATCTATCAGTTTTTTCCTTCTCTAGCAAATTTTCGCGCGTCAGAAGCAGAAGGTAAGCGTCTATAATATTTGTGCATATTTTTAATGGATTTAAACTTTAATTTGCATTTCTTTTAGAACGATCGTGACGAACAACGATGCGTCCATGAAAAAAGCCTGTGATTTGATGGAAATAAAGCATCTACCTTGTTTTGCGCACACAATCAATCTACTGGTTCAGGAACTACTTAAATCAGAATAATTGTCACCTCTGCTGAGAAAGTGCAAAAGGATTGTAGCAATTTTTTGAAGAGCAGCACAATTGCTAATGAGAAGCTGAAAGAGGTGCAAGATTGTGATAAACCATTAGGGCTAATCCAAGAGGTCCCGACAGCGCATTTAATATGATTGAGCGCATAATACTTGTAAAATAAGCGCATAATACTTGTAAAATAAGCGATTGCTGCTGTTCTTATCAGCGGATGAAATTCAAGTTTTGGAAGAAGTATGCCCCATTTTACACCTTTTTATAAGGCTACAAAACAGGTATCGGCGAACAAAACCGTAACAGTTTTATTAATAATTCCCATCATTTGCGAATTGCACGAGCAGCTGAACGTGGTAAGTTCAGGAGTGACTACAAAAACAGCGTTGAATCTTTGTTCTATACTAAAAGAACGGTTGCCTGAGCGATTTTCTGCTTATGAAACCAGAACGGTTACTCGTCTTGCTACTCTGGTGGACCCATGGTTCAAAAAACATGTTTTTTTTTGTCTGCGTCTAACGCCGAGCAACCTACAAAAGGCCACGAACAGGAAATATTTTCCCACTTCAGAACACATGCTCCACCACAATCTCTAACACCACCCACAAAATCAAGCTGTGAAGGCAAAAAAAATAAAGTTTTTATATTTCTGGCAAACAAAATATCACATGTCTGACGCAATTGTATTGATGAGGCAGTATATTGGGCAAAACATTGTACCAGAGGAAACTGATTCTGTGTCATTTTGGAAGGTGATATATATTTAAATGTCTTCGTATATAAATTTAAAATGAATAAATCATTTATTTCGCAGGAACAAATTGCTATGAGCGCAACATGTGGCGAAAAAGTTTCTTTGCGTGCCAGCTACCTCGGCTGAATCTGAAAGGAACTTTAGCAAAGCTGACCAAATTATTTCGGATTGATGATGCCGGCTTACCACATCAAGAATCTCATATCCTAAAAAAAAAACACACTGAAGCGGAAATATTAACTGTTGTTAATATATTTTAGAACTTGCTTTGTTACTTATATTAATATAATGGACATATATAATCGGAAATACGCACTGAATCGAATATATTAAAGTTTATTTAAATTTAAAAATACAAATTTGCTTATTTTTCAAAATACAAGCGAAAATGGTATTCCAACTTTGCATTGCAAAATTTTGTTTGGAAAAATCGATTATAATCGAAATAGTCGATTTTTTAAACCATCGATGGTTTGACACCTCTAGTTAGGAGGCGGAAAATAAAATTTTTTTTCGGAATAATTTGATTTTATTGGAAAAACATGGCGTAGAAATTATGTCGTTTCGAAACGCCTTAATTTCGACAGCAATAAATTCTAGTTGGAAGGTCGAAATTATGTCGTTCTAAAACGACATAATTTCGACAGAAAAAAGCGACACAATTTCGATCGAAACTATGTCGTTTCAAAACGACATTGTTCCGACAAAACAAAACGACATTATTTCGGTCGAAATTGTTTCGTTTCAAAACGACATTATTTCGCTCGAATTTATGTCGTTTTAAAACGACTTTATTCCGACAAAACAAAACGACATTATTTTGCTCGAAATTGTGTCGTTTTTTTCTGTCGATATTATGTCGTCACCCCGGTACAGGGTATGTTAGAGTCGGGCTTGACCCACTTTCTCACTTGTTTTTATATGGAGTTTTCGATTTCGCGGGTATTTCGCGGACATCTCCGTACCAAGCTTTAACTGAAAATTTGATGTGCAGGAACTTTTCCCAATTTAAATTCTTCAAAGTGAACTTGAAATATTTGCAACTTGTTTATAATTGAAATTATAATTCATGATTTTATCTAAAAACCAAAAATATACCAAATTTCGTTTAGAAATACAATTTTCCACTTTTAATCAATTAAACTAATCTGTTATTATTTTTCTCTTTTCTATTGCAGGTAAGCTTCTACCACTGAAATGAACCTCGTTTCTAGATGATAAATATTTGAAATTGAGTGAGTTATAGTTAAAAGAATTTCCAATCTATTATTTCTTTGCCTGTTCAAAATGTTAAAAACAATTAGCATTAGCATTTGCAAACACTTGGCAATCCGTTAGGTGCTTATTTCATTTCAATGCATTCTTGCAACGATTACTCACTTTATAAGCTGAATTTAATTATTCAAACACTTAAGCTTTGGCCATTGAAGTGATTATTTTACTTTTGTATGGTAAATGCACTTGGCCAACACTTTTAAGTCGGCAAACGCCATAATTCATTTTCCCCCCACAAATGCAATATTTATGGATTAATTATTGAAATTGTGCATGTTTACATGGCGCACACACAAACACACACAGCACAGAGCAGAACCAATAGACAGACAAATGGCATTGATGAGCTTTAAGTGTGTCAACATAAATTGCAATCACATAATATTCTTCACTCTGTTGTTGTTGTTGTTGTTGTTGTTGTTGTGCTGTTCAGCCAACCATTTGTTGGCTGTTTTTTAATAAATTTTAAATAAACAAGCAGCTTGGAGCAGAGTCGCACCCGGTAGACAAATATTTGCATTAGATGTGCGAGCTGCGATACTCTCCTCTTCGATATCCTCTGTATTTTGTTTACAGCATTATGCCAGGCAGCAGCGGCATTTTTGTTTGTTTTATAAATTATTGACACTTTATTGACAGGATGGGGGGTGGAGTGGGGGTTTGGGGAGGAGGAACACAATGGCGCATAAGCTTCATTATGCGTGCACTGGAACAGTGGAACAATATAGCTGATTGACAGAGCCAATAAAAATGTACGCACAATTGGTTAAAATTATAATGAGGAGAAAAAACAAAGAGGTAAAAAATGCAACAACTAATAAATAATGAATGTCAATAAAGCAAAAAAGTATAAGCTATATGTAAAATGCCATTTGACACCTTTGTTTTTTTTTATTAACCCTTAACATTTCCTGAAAATATTTTTTATTTATTCGCATAAATAATTAATGAAATTGCGTGAGTTTGGGTGTGGGGAAAACTACTGTCTAACAAATTGATTGTGGAATCAATCAAGTGGAAGCCAACTCAACGACTGACTGCACAGAGCTGAAATGCTCTGCACTTGCTACAAAATGGGCCAACAGGGAATGGTGATTGATTAGGTCAGGGTTACAACTAGCAAAAAAAAAATTGCAAATTATTTTGTATTAAATCGATTACAGCGCACTTGGTGCAGGCTGAGAAAAGTGTCTAAGAGATATGCAAATTGGATAGCAAGTGTACGCAGCAGATCATATGTTGATTACAGTAGAACACTGTGCTAGACAAGCTGAACGCAAAACTTCACCACAAACAATTTTGTATGCAAAAGGAGCAACAATATTACCAGCATATCAAAAGAGAAATAGTGCATATAAAGTATGGTAAATCATTCACCGACTGCCAAATCCAATTCCTTCTTAAAGAAAGGTAGAAAGTTGTATGAATTCTTTTATTCATTTATCATTATATTATCATTTATATTATCATTTTATTCTATTATCATTATATGTAGACTGTTCAAACTGGAACATGAGACTCGACCACAATCCTAACGTTGTGTTACATATCATAAACCTATCATTCTTTGTAACATCAAATTTAATTAGGGTTGCTGACAAGGTACAGACACACCACTTGAAAACGACCAGGTATGGGAAACACTTGAAAAGTTTATCCGCTGTGTGCCACTTAAAATGCATCATGTGAGGCAATGTGTATTCCTGATGATGGATGAGAAATTCTTAATAAAAGAAAGATTGCTCACAAGAGCGAGTCAGTACAAATTCAAAATTACAACCTTGCTCTTTAAAGGTGTATAATTCTATACACTCACTGCAAATTTTAGTCCAATTAAAGTAGAAATGAACAGCTCGCTTCACATTTTAAAAAGCTCATTTTTGTCAATTTCAATTTGGTCTTTCAAATAGATTTGACGTCCACCTGGCGATCACCGCTAAAGCCACCGGGCGTAGATCGTTTAACTGCAAAATTTTTCAAGAACACAACACCAGAATTTTTGAAAGAATAGCCATTTTCATCTCCGGAGCAATACCTGATACACTCATAAACGAGAAGCCCTTGCAACTTGTGCTTGTCTTGAGTAGATGTCAGAAGATTTTTATATTTATTTGTAAACCGAAATCTATATCAAAATGGAGAATATTCGTACGCCCAACCGCATGGATCGATTCGCACTCCCAACTTGCGAGCGAGACGCAATTGGAATACCCTTAATGTGAACACCAACAATGTGCGCTGCTCTACGCCCATTTTAGGTGACTTTCGTTCGCCAAATTTGTCACCAATTAAAAATATGCGTTCTCCGAAAAGTCCCGCTTCACCCATGATCTTCCTGAAACCCACCATCAAACTGCTACCACCACCATCAATATCAAGAAATACCATCAATATTGTTCATTGTCCAAGGAGTCACTTCGTCGTTCCATTAATGCCTCCAATCATTTTTATGTGGTCAATCATGCGTCAAATGTTAAGAAAATTCTACTTCGTGTGGGTCTGGCTAAATATATGGATAACTTTGAGAAGGCCCACATAGATCTCGTGGAATTGGTGTCAATGGAGCGTTCGGATTTATTAAAATTTGGCCTACCCAATGAGGACTGTTCTAGTATTTTGAATGTACTCAAGGGCACTTTTTCTCACTAGGACCTATTTTTCGACCGATTGTTCCTATGGCAGCTATAAGATATAGTCTTTCGATTATGACCAAAGTTTACAAATCTGTTTGAAAGCATGTAATATTAGTATCGGCCAAGTTTGGGGATGTTAACTTTGAAAACCAAAAAGTTTTTCTCACTTAAACCTATTTTTCGACCGATTGTTCCTATGGCAGCTGTAAGATATAGTCATCCGATTTTGACCAAAATTTGCATATGTGTTTGAAAGCATGTAATATTAGTATTAACCAAGTTTGGGGATGTTAACTTTGAAAACCAAAAAGTTTTTTTTACTAAAACCTATTATTGGACCGATTGTTCCAATGGCAGCTGTAAGATATAGTCATCAGATTTTGACCAAAATTTGCAAATCTGTTTGAAAGCAAGTAATATAAGTATTGATCGAGTTTGGGGACCCTAACATTGAAAACCAAAAAGTTTTTCTCACTTAGACCCATTTTTCGACCTATTGTTCCTATGGCAGCTATAACATATAGTCATCCGATTTTGACCAAAACTTCCAAATCTGTTTGAAAGCATGCAATATTAGTATTTTCCAAGTTTGAGGAAGCTAACATTGAAAACCAAAAAGTTTTTCTCACTAAAACCTATTTTTCGACCGATTGTTCCTATGGCAGCTGTAAGATATAGTCATCAGATTTTGCAAATCTGTTTGAAATCATGCAATATTCGAATTGGGCAAGTTTGGGAATGCTAACTTTGAATACCAAAAAGTTTTTCTCACTAAAACCTATTTTTCGACCGATTGTTCCTATGGCAGCTATAAGATATAGTCTTTCGATTTTGATCAAAATTTGCAAATCTGTTAGAAAGCAAGTAATATAAGTATTGTGCGAGTTTGGGGACACTAACATTGAAAACAAAATAGTTTTTCTCACTAAAACCTATTTTTCGACCGATTGTTCCTATGGCAGCTGTAACATATAGTCATCCGATTTTGACCAAAACTTCCAAATATGTTTGAAAGCATGCAATATACGTATTTTCCAAGTTTGAGGAAGCTAACATTGAAAACCAAAAAGTTTTTCTCACTAAGTCCCATTTTTCGACCGATTGTTCCTATGGCAGCTATAAGATATAGTCTTAGCTGCCAGTCTTGATTACTAAATATCTCTAGAAGGTACGAACCATCTATCTACAAAAGGTTTTTACAAAATGCGGTAGTTAGAAGAAACTATGTCTCATAATTCATCTTTGAGACGGACAAACGGACATGGCTATATCGACTCGACTGTTGATGCTGATCCAAGAGTAGTCCGTAATCTGCTACCGTTTCTGCTAACAAATGTTTCACTCATTTTACAACATTTATTTGTCTCTTTCATTTCGCTCGTTGCTCTACGGCAGAGATGGGCGCGTCTCGACGTTCCAATGCACACGAGGCAGCGTGTGCATAGGACCCCTGCCCCGGCCGACTGCACAAAATCACACGTACGCTATAAGCATTGAAAGCTATTTATAGAACACGAATGCGGCGCACGCAAATTAAGCTTGTATGCGTGTGAAAAGTGTGACGATATGTGTGCATGCCCATCTCTGCTCTACGGTTGCTCCAACTGTCTCAAGAAGAAAAGAATCTTGTCAATTCGTGCTTGATAGTCCAGCCCAACTACAATTTTTCGATCGATTAGACAAAAATGATCATTGACCAGCCAGATTTTTGATATGTGGTCGGGGACTGTCTAAGAGGCTTCAGTTCAAGTTTGTGTCTTCTGCATAACTATTGCTTTTGGACAAAAATGATCAAAGACAAAGTTATAGATAATAACATTAACTTTCCTTTTGGTCTTACCATAGCTTTCTGTGCGGGCACGATCAAAAATTTATTTTTCACTTTTTTCCCAGTTTATGTACTTGTTTCCTTTAGCTTCTTAAACTTTGAAGCACCCCGTTTTCTTTACTTCTCCAAACTAAAACAGTTCATTAATCAGGAATTTGAAACATTTAATACCAAAAAAATAAAAATAAGTCTGCTACCGTTTCTGCTAACAAATGTTTTTTACACATTTTACAACTTTTATTTGTTGCTTTCATTTCTTCGCCGGTTGCTCCAACTGTCTCTGTGCATAATTTCTTGCTGTGCAAATTGCGTCGCTTACTTAGTTTTTTTTGTGTAGAATGTGAAGGCAACAGTTTGCCTTGGGCTGGGCTGCTGCTGCTCATTGCAATTGTCTTTTGTTTCAAGTTGAAGCTAAATCTGCGGCAATTTCTTGAGCTGGAGGAGCCAGCCGGGGCGGTTGCACTTTTGTTTCGATTCGCTGAGCCGTGTTCTTTTAGCCATCCTTGGCAGAGGCCTGCGGGCGTCTTTGGTAGACAACGACATAACTCAAAATGAGACACTTGGCGGCGACCAGTTGTTGTAGTTGTTGTAGTTGTTGTCATCGTCAGCTGTGACTCGAGTGGCACTTCCCCTGTTGTCTTGTGGCGCTTTGTTGTCGCTGACTGAGCTGCGGCTGCTTGGAATTGAAAATTTCCCGCGCAAAAGTTTAATTACAAAAGACTCAAATGCACGGGGTTCAAAACACTCTCACACCTTGGCCCGTTGCACTTTCACCTTGCTTTTGTCGTCGTTATCATCGTTGCATCCTCTTTTAATTTCCCACCCATCATTCGCACTTTCGCTTCAGAAGTTTTTCTCATCATAAAATCCTATGCCAAAGTAAAAGGCTCTTTGACAGTTTTTAAAAGAAGACGCGGTTTTTTAATCAGTTGCATGAGTTTTGCGCCTGGCTGAACTTTACAAAAACACTTTGTGAACACTTTGCAATGATTCGAATGGGTGAAGGAGAGAGAGAGAGAGAGAGAGAGAGACGTATGTGTGAGATAAATTTGGAGGCTACATTATTGTGTTTAAATGCTGATGGGATTTTAGTCATGTTCTATACTTAAAGACGGGATCATTTCATAGTAAGTAGTATGATTTTTTATGTTTGGCGTGCAGCAATCGTGTTCAGGCTTACAACGAAACATTTCTTGTTGGTATACAAAAGTGTATTTTTGTATTCTATTTCTAGATGCCTATTCAAAATTCTTCTTTGGTCACCATTCTAAGTAACGTTATCATGAATTTTGTATGGTTTGATTGTATTTTCTTAAGAAATAAGTATATGTGCGAGCTAAGTTTGATGTACGAAAAATTCTTCGTTTTGCAATTCAGAAAGACATTTCTTGTTACGATATAAAGTTTCATTTAGACTTGTTCATAAAGATTTTATTGAAAACAATAACCCTTCAAATACATTCCGAGTGCCTGTACCAAAACTACTTCCTCCTCACCTAAAGGCTCGTGTGACATTTGCTGAAGGATACAAATTTTGGTCAATTGAGTTGGATTTCTCCGAAGAAAAAATGTTAAATTAAGACGGTTCAAATGCCTGCCACAAATATTGGCGCGGTTTGCGGCAATCCTCTTTTGGTTATGCTGGAAGGTCTCGGAATTGTCTTATTGCACCTAAATGTAAATGTATGGAATTTGAAAGTAACCTTTGGAAGGCTTATTGGATTCTTCAACATTGGCTTCTCTTTCTTTCAGAAACATTCCTGTTTTTGATTGGCAAGCGATTAGCACGGAAATAAAATGCAAATAGCAAAATGAAAGCACATTAACTACTATATTATAAACAAAGTGTAAACATAAGGACAATAAAGCAGACAACATGAAAATGCACATATAGTTATTTCCTTTGCACTTCTTTTATTTAAGTTAATATATTTCTAAGCTTAAACAAATTTAATAGTTATTGACTTTTTTGTCTTCTATTTATTTGAACTATAAAATAAAAATACATAAGATACATTTTGGTCATAATCTGATGACTATATCTTATAGCTGCCATAGGAACCATAGGTCGAAAAATGGGTCTTAGTGAGAAAAACTCTTTTGTTTTCAATTTTAGTGTAACCAAACTCGAACAATACTTATATTACTTGCTTTCAAACAGATTTGCAAATTTTGGTCAATATCTAATGACTATATCTTACAGCTGCCATAGGAACAATCGGTCGAAAAATATGATTTAGTGAGAAAAACTTTTTGGTTTTCGAACTTAACATCCCTAAACTTGGTTAATACTAAAATTACATGCTTTCAAACAGATTTGCAAATTTTGGTCAAAATCTGATGACTATATCTTATAACTGGCATAGGAACCATAGGTCGAAAAATGGGTCCTAGTGAGAAAAAGTTTTTTTGTTTTCAATTTGATCGTTCTGAAACTTTTTGATTGTTTATTTGAGATGTTTTTAAAAAGATTCGCAAAGTTTGGTCGAAATCAGATAACTATCTGTAGGAAAATGAGTTTTTGTTAGAAAAATTTTTGATTTTAACTCTGATATTTCAAAAACAGCATTTGCAAGGGGTATAAACGAAGTTAGCTAGGTCTTCTCGTGTATGAGTGTATCAGGTATTTTGCTCCGGAGAGGAAAATTTGGCTATTCTTTTACAAATTCTGGTGTTGCGCGTTTTTGAAAAATTTTGCAGTTAAACGATCTACGCCTGGTGCCTTTACCGGTGATCGCCAGGTGAACGTCTAATGTATTTGAAAGACCAAATTGATTCATTTCTACTTTAATTGGACTGAATTTTGCAGAGAGTGTATTGAATTATACACCTTTAATGAACACAGTTGTAAGTTTGAATTTCTACTGACTCGCTCTAGTGAGCAATCTTGCTTTTATTAACAATTTCTCATCCATCATCGGGAATACACATTGGGCGTGTTCACCAGAAATATTGATCGCTGAGCAAGTATCAGAAAAAAATTATACATCGAAAAGGATCTGCTGAACGCAGTGCTACATTTTCCCCCAAAGTCGCTCAAAACAAAAAAAATGTCCCGCCGCACGCCTTAGGCGCTAGCACTTTTTCAGAAGCTTTAGAAGTCGTGGTTTGCGCTTGCCCTTTTATGGGCTGATTTCCGTGACCGAAAGAAAAAGTCGAGTTGGATGCAAATCGTGGCCAAAATGGAAGACCACGGTGTTTTTGGGCAAACTCCTAACAAACTTGACCGGAAATTCCGAAACTTGAAGCACTGTCCACGGAACCACCAAGTGGGAGTTTTTCGACGAAATGGAATCCATTCTAGGTAATGACCTGGCAGTAGCAGTAGGTGAGGAGGAAAATATTGAGCAACTATTGTCATGGGAAGACTTTGGGCTTGCTCCTACCTTAAATGACGGACGTAACAGCAGCTCGATGGTAGAAGATGACGACATCGCAGTTGAGCACAATTGAGCTGTCCCATCCGTAATAAACGGAAACGGAAGGTTGCTGTAGAAAATGAACGTTACTACGCCAACAAAAAGGCTATTGAAGAAGGAGTCCGTACTGAAGAGCTAAGCAAGCTACGAAAGGTTCTGCCGGAGTCCAACAAGTTGCAAGCTGAGTGCAACCAGCTTCTATAGGAGTATCTTTTCAAAGCACCCCAATAAGACTTATAATAGTTAAATTAAAGTTAGTCTATAATGAGAACTGAATCTCTTAAAATTTTCCTTCACCAAATGTGCCGCTAAATAATAAAAATACATCAAAATATAAGTGACTAATTCGCTGAAGTGATACATATGTATGTAAAGAATTAGTTGCGTCAATCCAACAAGTCTTGCAATTTCCACGCAATGGCCGTTTAAAGTAAAATATCATATTTCCTTTAATAAAACATGATTTATTTTTCTATGCACATATGTAGGTTAATACAACAAATCTTTTATGAAATCC
Source organism: Lordiphosa magnipectinata (assembly GCA_037044535.1). Lineage (NCBI taxonomy): Eukaryota > Metazoa > Arthropoda > Insecta > Diptera > Drosophilidae > Lordiphosa > Lordiphosa magnipectinata. The sequence continues at coordinate 15,419 of JBAMBO010003913.1, forward strand.
CGTTTTCGCGATTCCTCTAGTGAGGCTGTCTGTTGAGGCTCATCTTCATCTCGGCGCGATGCTTCTGGTTCAGTACTTGGTTCTTCATTTCCTTCCCATCCCATTCCTCAAATTCACCGTTGATTAAAATAAAATTATGAAGCAAGCAACTGGCCATTAAGATGTAATTGGCAAAGCAGAGCGACTTAATATCACGATATTTAAGTCTTTGAAATTTCCCTTTTAATAATCCAAATGCGCGCTCAATAACTGATCTTATGGAAGAAAATCTGATATTATAAGTACTGATAATTTGTGCTTCAGTGAGGTGACCATTATCTCGAAAAGGTGTAATCAGATGTACACTAAGCGGATAAGCTGAATCACCTGTCAAATGCATGTTGGAGGATACGAGCGGATGATTATAATATATATCATTATATGTTATATATGTTAAAGAAATCGTGTGCATTTCCCACTGGCTGCTTTATTGGGATATGGCAGCCGTCGATAGCACGTATTTCACCTGGAATGCCTCGAGATTTCTCCTTAAATATGCCAGCAGTAGTTGCTTGTTGGGCACAACCGGGCCATTTAATATAGGTGGATGCTAATCCAGCGAGTATATGCACGATGCACCCAAAAATTTGGTGTCCAGAACTATTTGCTATGTTGAATCGGTCACCTACAGCCAGAAACGACTCTTATTTGGCCAAAAGCCAAATTGTAAATAAGAGTTTTTTCTCAAGAACCACGTTGGCAATTGGCTCCTCAGTAGATGCAGCGCATGTTGCAACTTCTTGGAGAAGGGACTGAAATTATAAAATGAATTAGTCTAAGTATTTTTGTGTACAGTGGATTAAGTACCCCAAACGTAGTCCGAGACATCCCGAAGGGCTCCTTAAATTGGTCCATTCGGTAGTGGTTAACCGTAATTTTTTTGGTTTATTTGAATTGACGTCTGTGCAAACTATTCCCCTCAACTATGTCGATCAAGGCCTTGTTTAACGAGGGCGCAATAATATCCTCAAAAAACTCTAATCCAAAAAACTCGTTCGACGGTAAACTCATTTTAAAAATATGTGCCCAACAAAGTGAGAAAAAATTACCATATTGGTATCGATAACAAGCCTATCGACAGACAACCAAAGCTGGTGGTAGCAGTATCACTTCAAAGTAGCGTACTATTTCTTCGCTACTTGCTCCTGATCATGATACGTCAAATTGGCTATCATGATACCGTATCACTCGAGTTCAGCAGGAAGATCATTAAAAATGTATACATGATCAGGGAGCAAGTTATTCTGCTGAACAAGGCCATTGCCTCACATGATGCATATTAAGTGGCACACAGCGGATAAACTTTTCAAGTGTTTCCCATACCTGGTACTTTTCAAGTGGTGTGTCCTTTCCTTGTCAGCAACCCTTATTAAATTTTATGTTACAAAGAATGATAGGTTTATGATATGTAACACAACGTTGGGATCGTGGTCGAGTCTCATATTCCAGAATGATTCACCATACTTTATATGCACTATTTCTCTTTTGATACGCTGGTAATATTGTTGCTCCTTTTCGCATACAAAGCTGTTTGTGGTGAAGTTTTGCATTCAGCTTGTCTGTAATAAACATGTGATCTGCTGCGTACACTTGCTGTCCAATTTGCATATCTCTTAGAGACTTTTCTTAGCCTGCACCAAGTGCGCTGTAATCGATTTAATACAAAATAATTTGCAATTTTTTTTTTGCTAGTTGTAACCCTGACCTAATCAATCACCATTCCCTGTTGGCCCATTTTGTAGCAAGTGCAGAGCATTTCAGCTCAGTGCAGTCAGTCGATGAGTTGGCTTCCACTTGATTGATTCCACAATCAATTTGTTAGACAGTAGTTTTCCCCACACCCAAACTCACGCAATTTCATTAATTATTTATGCGAATAAATAAAAAATATTTTCAGGAAATTTTAAGGGTTAATAAAAAAAACAAAGGTGTCAAATGACATTTTACATATAGTTTATACTTTTTTGCTTTATTGACATTCATTATTTATTAGTTGTTGCATTTTTTACCTCTTTGTTTTTTCTCCTCATTATAATTTTAACCAATTGTGCGTACATTTTTATTGGCGCTGTCAATCAGCTATATTGTTCCACTGTTCCAGTGCACGCATAATGAAGCTTATGCGCCATTGTGTTACTCCTCCCTCCCCCCCATCCCCCGTCCTGTCAATAAAGTGTCAATAATTTATAAAACAAACAAAAATTGCCGCTGCTGCCTGGCATAATGCTGTAAACAAAATACAGAGGATATCGAAGAGGAGAGTATCGCAGCTCGCACATCTAATGCAAATATTTGTCTACCGGGTGCGACTCTGCTCCAAGCTGCTTGTTTATTTAAAATTTATTAAAAAACAGCCAACAAATGGTTGGCTGAACAGCACAACAACAACAACAACAACAACAGAGTGAAGAATATTATGTGATTGCAATTTATGTTGACACACTTAAAGCTCATCAATGCCATTTGTCTGTCTATTGGTTCTGCTCTGTGCTGTGTGTGTTTTTGTGTGTGCCATGTAAACATGCACAATTTCAATAATTAATCCATAAATATTGCATTTGTGGGGGGAAAATGAATTATGGCGTTTGCCGACTTAAAAGTGTTGGCCAAGTGCATTTACCATACAAAAGTAAAATAATCACTTCAATGGCCAAAGCTTAAGTGTTTGAATAATTAAATTCAGCTTATAAAGTGAGTAATCGTTGCAAGAATGCATTGAAATGAAATAAGCACCTAACGGATTGCCAAGTGTTTGCAAATGCTAATGCTAATTGTTTTTAACATTTTGAAGAGGCAAAGAAATAATAGATTGGAAATTCTTTTAACTATAACTCACTCAATTTCAAATATTTAACATCTAGAAACGAGGTTCATTTCAGTGGTAGAAGCTTACCTGCAATGGGAAAGAGAAAAATAATAACAGATTAGTTTAATTGATTAAAAGTGGAAAATTGTATTTCTAAATGAAATTTGGTATATTTTTGGTTTTTAGATAAAATCATGAATTATAATTTCAATTATAATCGAAACAAGTTGCAAATATTTCAAGTTCACTTTGAAGAATTTAAATTGGTAAAAGCTCCCGCACATCAAATTTTCAGTTAAGGCTTGGTACGAAATCGACAACTCCATATAAATTCGCAGGTTGCCGTTTCGCTAGTTGGTCTGGATTTCTTAAGCGACATAGTCATACCGATATCACAGCGCTGCCAATCGACGTCAACGTGTCACGCGATGAGTGTTTATTTCGCAGCTTTGAAATATATGCAAAGCATATTTTTCGTTGTTGCGAAACACAAGTGTGTGACGGTGTGTGTGGCGCGGTGTTTAAGAATGATTAATAAATGGGCAACTTTTCATTTGACCCATCGTACCCATCGCAACTCAAAAACTCAGCGATGTGAAGTGGGGGTCAGCTTTACATCTGTCTTTCTTTCCAGTCATGTCCACGTTCATTCTCTTTTACAGAACCTAAAGCTCCTTGTACGAGATGGCTAGTGATGAGGAACTTTGGCCCAATTCTAAGTGATTCATTTGTGAACGACGGCGTTTCTGAATGTTGAACTTAGCAATGGTCGGACTATGGACTTTTTTGCATTATAAGTTCATGATAACGAGATGCCATGGTCCGAACAGTCGATTCTGCCCCTTCCGTAGTCGATTCCATAGAGGAACATTTGCCTATTAAAAACAAAGGTCACGATGGACCCAAGTACCATTTTATTATTTGCAAAAAAGGATTAATCAAACTCTGTCGAACCCTAGTTGGCTTCACTGCCGCTTCCTACAAATCACAGAAAGCATTTGTATCAGCTATTGCTTCATTGAACTATTCGTTAATATTATTCGTTATTGTTAATTAATTGAAATGTTCCCGCCAAGTTTAATTTAGAAACAAAACAACTAGAGATGAGTGCCTTTTTTCGCACTTGCTATCGGAGAAATAATGTGCAGATATTTCGCACACATTTCGCAAGTATCTCCGGACCAATCTTAAAGGCTTATTTCCAGAACAAATTATAATTTATGTCACGAAATTGCAAGTTATTTATGTTAAGTGGATTGTAAGCTATAGTGGGACCATAAATTCTTAAGAAACTCTGAAAAATACCCAAAATAGGATGCCGCGGTAGCCAAATGGTAGGATCACACTGATTTCTCAGCCGCTTGAATTCAAATTGTTTTATCAATTAAAGTTCAAACAATTTTAAAATCACCTCACAGCTTTCAAAGTCATATGATGTACTACCACAAGTCTGCGCGAAAGTCTTGAGGCACTTAAATTTAAAAAATATGGAAAACTAATAAAAAAGAGTGCTAATCTATGTGATAATATATTTATTATTTTTTGTACATTTTTGTTGCATCTCGCTTTTGTCAATCAACAAAATAAATGAGACTAAATAAATGGCTCATCAGCTGTTCGAGGCTGTTTTTATACTCTGTACCGAAGGTACATAGAGTATATTAAGTTTGTGCAAAAGTATGTAACAGGGAGAAGGAATCGTTTCCGACCCTATAAAGTATATATATTCTTGATCAGCATCAACAGCCGAGTCGATATAGCCATGTCCGTCTGTCTGTCTGTCCGTCTGTCCGTCCGTATGAACGAAGAGATCTCAGAGATGGTAAGAGATAGAGGTTTGACATGTATGGGACATATATTTCTTATACTTGCAGGCAGATCAAGTTTATTTTCAATTTTTGCCACGCCCCCTCCCGCCCCCGCAGTTTTGAAAAAACTTCATATCTCCTACAGTTTTGGAGATAGATCGTTCGTTCCTTCAAGAGATACCTTGTAAACAAAATTATTTATCGATTTGCTGAAGGAATGATAAAGATCGGATGAACGATACTCAAGTTATGGGCATTAACACCCAGTTAACGGCCAGTTAACACCACCCACCCCCCCACCAACAACCACAGCAACATACCCTAACCGTTCAACACAGGCAATCTTAGTGCGAGAGAGAAGAGAGAGAGAGAGAGAGAGAAACTTAGAGAGCGCACCGCGTTGTGCGCGGGGTGTTAACTGGCCGTTTGACTCCTGAGCAAATGCGAGTGTAAGGGTACAGAGTATGTTATAGTCGGGCTTGACCGACTTTCTTTCTTGTTTTTATATGAAGTTCAACATACAAATTTATTTTCGTGCGTTCTGGAAATAGGCCTTAACGGCTTAAGATATTATGTCTTACACTCACAATGTAAACCTTTAGACGAATTTTCCAGATTCACAGCGTATGTAATTTCTGAGATGCGGACTTCAATCACTTTTGAAATGGTTCACCCGGGTTAAACATCAAGTTTCCAGTTCATAGTATATAGCTCTGATCCAAAACTCCTAACCTCTGAAATTCTGGAGAAGGTTCTGTCCGGGGGTTCGGATCCGTCGAAAATTCTAAGGTTCGGTTCAAGGAATGGTTCTCTCATCGATTCTAAGGTTTTGGTTCGAACTTTAGTTTAACGACTTTTCACTCTATTCAACCACAAAAAAAAATCTATTCCGAAAAATATAATATTGTTAGTTAAAAAAACAATGTATTTAAAATGAGAAAAAAGTCCATAGCTCTGGAACTATTCGATTTCCCATTTACAGCTTAATACAGTAAATTCCTGGACACAAGACCAAATTTTGAGAAAAAAATGGAGAAAACAAAAATCGTCCCTTTAGCGGCAATTAATTTTTGTTTACTCATTTCCGCGATTTGGTAACCAAAAAAAACTTAAACAATTTTTAAGTGTAAGTAGTTTGAAAGTTTGGGATCGGATGTAAATTTACAGATTTTTTAAATATATTTTTTACCAATGGCTTTGCATTGCTAGCCATTAAAAATAATTAAATTTTTTAAATAGCTAAATTTTCAAATCATTTTTCTCGCGAATTATGCAAATTTCGCCAAAATAATACAAGTTGATATATAATTCATTTCATATTCTCCAAAAATAAAATGCGAAATTTAAAAATGTGTTCGCGCCACTCATGAAGTGTAACTTGCCAGCCCATAGTCAGCTGGCTTTTATATAGATGGCGACCAAGCTGTAGATGGCGCCACTTGAGGTGGCTGCTTTTGACAAATACGAAAGACTTTGGTACCATGCCTTCCTAGTTTAGGGCGAAAGTCCTTACTGCAAAAGAACTTCTTAACATCAAAAAAATAAACCCATCACTATAAATTATTATATTAAATAATATATTAAAACGACTGCCTCACTTGCTAAAACAAGGTATACTAAGACATACAAGGAATTTTAGGAGATTATGGATAACACAATGACAGCCACCACATATCAAAAGTGCAATAAACTTACGATTAAATCAAAGAGGTTTAACAAAACCAAGAATGACATTTCAGTAGAGCAAATATAAGCCACATATAACGAAGTAATAGCTAAATACAAAGAAAACGAGACTAATGAGACTGCAGGACTAAGAATATATGATCTCACTAATGACGCTAAATATAATACATGTACAAATGCAACTCAAGACTGAGTTCAGTTTTTGCTGAGCTGACTGAAATCAGGCAGGCCTGTGATATAGCCATACAGAGAAGGGTAAAAAAGATTGTAATATTTACTGAAAGTATTGGTGCTTTGTGCCTTCTTAAAAACAGCAAGTCAAATAACAACCTAGTTCCAGAGTTACTCAATGCCATTGAACAGTCAGTCATAGAATGTATAGACCTGATATGGATACCAGGACAAAAAGAAATTAGTATTAATGAAAAAGCAGATTTAGTAGCTAAAAAGGCTGTTACGTTAGGCGACATCTTAGATGTAAAGTTGAGTATCAGAGAAGCAGTCCGATTAATTAGGAAAAAGTCATTTACAGATTGAAATAATCGTTATAAAGAAGCCTCCCTTGTGAAGGGTAGCTTTTTTGCAGGAATTTTTCCAAACATAACAGAAAAACCATGGCACGCGCATCTAAAATGGAAGGCTAGAGACATTAAAGTAATAAAGAGACTCCTCGCGGGGCACACCTACGACAAGATATATTTGCACCAAATCAAAAAAGTGTCTTCAAACATCTGTGAAATCTGCAATGTAGCTAAGTCAGCTGAACACCCTTCCTTTACCTCGCTAAGGAAAAAATATAAAATTTTCAAAAACTACACAAATCTCACAAATATTCGAATGTCCAAAGAATTACTTCATTACAGAGAACTGGCCAAATTTATAAGAGAAGCTAAACTTGACATATAATTAAAGATGAAATTAATAAACACGTTCTGTTGAAATTAGTGGGATTTTCACCGGCCGGCATCGAAAGTTCCGCGCGCTCTTTCGAAATCGATAACTGGTCAATGCACTACTAAAGATGCGGCCAACAAAACCATCAACCCTGTGTGTTGATTAAAGCCAAAAAAAAAAAATAAAGACTTTGATTGGTTTTGCGAATAATTATTAAAACGCAAATTGCAATGTTTAAACTAATCAAATAATTTATTCATTTGATGCAACATATTCAGAAAAATATTGTTGTTTACATTTCCAAAATTAATTTTACTTGTCAAAATTGTTTGGGTGGTGAATTTTGACAAATCTCCTGACAAAACACGACAGATTTTAAACCAACCGAAAGAGTTTTCTGTGACACCGAGAATTGGTTTTGGGTTGGAATTTGGTTGGAAGAGATGTCTGTGACACCGCTGAATATACTCTGTGTACCTTTGGTACAGAGTATAAAAAGCATGTATGAAATTTCAGCACTAAGCCCACCTGAACGTTTCTGTCACAGTGAAAACGATACCTGGTGAACACCAAATAGCTCAACAGATTGCAGCTGAAGACGTTACAGCACAAGGATGGATTTATAGCAGAAATAGCAAATGTTTTCCACTCTTTGAGTTGTCCGAAAAATATTAAGTTTAAATGTTAAAGAGCCAAAAATTCAGTTATGTTACATATTAACGAGATATAAATTTACAGAAGATGCATTTAGATGCTTATGACGAAATTACAAATTTGAACTGAAGGAAACTAGCCAAGTGAACTATTTGAAGCTTGATTGTGCGGCGATTCAGGCTCGGCTGCGCACCACATTTTAGTATTTTTGTAAGCTTAGTTCTTTCGTTCGATTTTGGTTCTAAAAACCATCATTTTTTTCAATGCTTTTGACTTTTAGCTATTTTTTTAGCCACTTTTTTTTTATATTATTAGCTATTTCTAGCAATTATATTTTGCAAATTTAGCAATTTTTGGACCTAATATTCTGTCCTTGTTCTGTCCACCCTATGCCTTTAGTACTACAGTATCAATTTCTGTACTTTGGGTTGAAAATAAGCTACATACATACATACGTATAGATGATTCTAAGAGTAATTAAGGGGCTTATATAAATCTCTAGCTTCCTACTGTTTTCGCTTTAAATTCAGGTTTCACTGATCGATAGTCTGTCCTACAAGCCGTGAATATGTATGCTTCATATCCTGAGGTTTGTCCTAAGTCCGCTCAATAAAATTTCTTCCCTTGAGTGTAAATTTACGAATTGCACGAATGCCATGCAACTGTGTCAGCACTACTCACGCACTCAGCCCTACAACTGGTCGCAGTGTGACCAGATTTATACAAAAAAAAGCCTCTGGTCAAATATGTAAGGATGCAGCAAAACTTCCACACATTAAATATACGCCGGTTTGAGCAACGAGCCCAGTTGGAAACACCCGACACCATCTACTGGGAACGACTAGCGGTATGCCGCCTGGCGGAATCCTTACGGAGACTTAATTTTCATTGTTCTATTCCAGAAACCGCAATTCATCAAGGAGCTCAGCCCCATTGACTATGTGGACTTTAGTTCCAGCGATACGGATAACTTTGTGGTAACATGCTCGGTGCGGGTGCAGATTTACAATGTGGTAACCAAAATGATGGTCAAGAATCTCTCGCGATTCCAGAAACCCGCCTACGGTGCCACATACCGGCAGGATGGTCGTTTGCTGGCCGCCGGCGATGAGCAGGGTCATGTCAAGCTGTTTGACACCAACAGCAGGAACATTTTGCGTCTGTTCAAGGGCCATTGGTCGCCGGTGCATAGAACCTACTTTACGGCGGACAAGCAGCACTTGGCCAGTTTTGCCGACGATAAGTCGGTGCGTTTGTGGGATGTCGCCAATGAAAAGATGGTGCAAACGTATGAGAATGCCCACATGGATTACATACGGGCAGGGGCCATGCATCCGCAGTTGTCGCACATACTCGTCTCGGGTGGCTATGATGGCAAGATCAAACTGTATGACACCAGGGCCAAAACGGGCATACAACGCACACTGGACCATGGCTGTGCAGTGGAGTCTATGCTATTTCTGCCCAACGGATCGATATTTATTAGCGCAGGCGGCACCCAGGTGCGTGTCTGGGATCTGATTGGTGGCTGTCGACTGCTCACGATGATGTCGCAGCACCACAAGACCATCACCTGCCTGAGGCTGGGTTCTGATGGAAGGCGTTTGCTGTCCGGCGGTTTGGACCGGCAGGTAAAGATCTACGATGTCAGCACTTACAAGACTGTCCACACTTTGACCTACCCCAATGCGGTGGTCAGTCTGGGCGTGGCCGCCAAGGATCAGGCAGTGGTAGCCGGCATGGTGGATGGTATCGTTTCCGTAAGTCGAATGAATGTGAACAGCCAATCGAGTCATTTGAAGCTGACAGAGCAAATGGCCCCACAGGTGGACCAAGTGGTCACAGGAAGGCCTCGAGAACGCAGACTGCAAACATACGACAAACATCTGCGAAAGTACAATTACAAACAGGCCCTGGACTCTGTATTCATACCCAAAAACATACATCAGCAACCGGAGGTGATTGTGGCACTCATTACAGAGCTGCTGCATCGCCGGGGTCTGATCATAGCTTTAACCGATCGCAGCGACTTTGTGCTCATCCAATTCACTGACTTCCTTTGCAAGCATTTGGGTGAATTGCATTTCATGCGTCCACTTCTAAATGCAACCAACATTCTGCTGGAGGTATTTGAGCGTCGATTAGTGGAATGCGGCCAGCGTCTTATGAAGGCATTGGAGCGTCTAGCGGCTGCCGTCCAAGCAGAAGTTCAACTTACCGCCGAACTTTTGCAGTTGAAGGGAGCAATGGAAATGATAATTGGCGCCTCGCTCGAAAACAACGAAACGGAGCACGAGTGGAGCTACGTGAAGCCTACGGCAACCAAAATGCAACCCTCCAACCAGGCAGAGAAATATGTGTATGATTATGATGAAGCTGTATTCTAATGTAAAAATATACTTACTAATTTTGAATTTAAGCACGTCTAATGAAACTAATTTTAGAACCCTCCATGAGTGAAGTCATATTGCCATTTGCTTTAACTTTTGAAAAATAGGTTCAAGTAAATCTAGTTTCAGCTCATATTAATAATGACTTTAAACAAATAAAGTTCCAAGTAAATCATGCTCCAAACAGATCCAACATATCATGTGGTTTATTAGAACAAGATATCTATTTACCGTCTTCATGATAAGCTATACATCCTCCTATTTACCCGTCGGCAAATACCAACTCTTACTTCTTCACAATAATCTAAATTATTATAAAATTTTGCAAATTTTTAATATTTTCTTTGGACCGATTGACTTTCATTTCCCAGTTACACGTCTACAATTGATATTTATGCAATCTTCTTAATATTGTAAACTTATATGAAAAATTTGCAAATTTCGCGGTCTTTGTATTCTGCTATCCATCAAATCTGAGATCATTAAAATCGGTATATTTTTTTGACCATTTCTCTCAAACTTCTCATATTG
>JBAMBO010003914.1:0-66673 GCA_037044535.1 Lordiphosa magnipectinata
ATGGAATCTAATCGTTGTGGTATGTACTATGTGTTAGTATCTTTGATCTGTAGAAATCAATCGTGGTGTCCTCGTAGTTGACGAAATTCGTAATTTATTTCACAAAAAAAAATTTGTGAAGAAAATTCAACTTTGCAAAGCCCTACCATATATTGTTTATATTTGTTAGGGCTGTGACTTTTTGCATCTTGTAGAGCCATCAGTTGTGCTTCCGCTTCACTTTATCTCAATCCGCATATTTGCGCATTTTTTGCAAAGTTTCATTTTTTAGGACTCAACCTCATTGTTATACCCGTTACTCGTAGAGTAAAAGGGTATACTAAAGTCGTGAAAATGTATGTAACAGGCAGAAGGAATCATTTCCGACCATATAAAGTATATATATTCTTGATCAGCATCGACAGCCTGTCCGTCCGTCTGTCTGTCTGCCAACTTTGTTCAGGAAATCCAAATTTGAATTGAGTTGGCTGCCGCAAACTGTGTTTCTGATTACGCGGCAATAGCTTTACAATTTTATACATATTATCTATTTAAATTAATACGAAAAAAAAAATTTATCTATTTTTTTTAAGGCGGGGTGAAGTGCTACCACGCCCACCTTTTCCCAAATATAGCCCAACGGTATGTATAACTTAAAGCAAAAAACTAGACCACAAAATCTTGATTAGTTATTAAGTTATTAATTAATGCCTGAAATTTTGGAAAATTTCCTATAGTGCGCTAACACGCGGCCTAGCTGCCTGCATGCCCCCGCTCCTACAAGCAAAATTGTTTCGTGTATAACATAACTTTAAAATTGTGGCTGCGACGAATTTTCTGCGGTTTGAGGGAAGGGGGGATATTTTCCAAATCTGAATCAAACTTTTGCACCTATGTGCATGCCAAAATTTGTGTCTCTATCTCTTATAGTCTCTGAGATCGACGCGTTCATACAGACAGACGGACATGGCTATATCGACTCGGCTGTTGATGCTGATCAAAAATATATATATATTTTATAGGGTGGGAGAAGCTTCCCTCTGGCAGTTACATACATTTGCACAACTTCATGATCCCCTTTTCCCATTTTTAATGGGTATAAAAATAGAGTAACGCTAATTTCGGCTTGACCATAGTTTTCATACCCTTGCAGCTGTTATAATTTCTGTAATTTAAGGTTTTAAATGATTTTCGCCGAACATTCTTAGCTGAGCTATTTCCCAAACTCAGCAATAGATGGCGCCACTACTTTGACCATTTTGGCTACGGATTTTATAAGTAACTAACTTTATTGAATAATATTATTACACGCTAAAATGAATAAATGACAGTCGATTGAGTTGACGATGATGCGACGCGCCGCCGCGCGTGGTGGACGCCAGCCAGAAAATGAGCGCCAGGGATGGCGCATGTTGTCGTTCTGCTACTGCGTAGGGATGGTGGTCGAAGAATGGTGTGACCAGAGGTGGCCAGGGCTGCCACACCATTTGCTTGCCAGTTTGTTATATGTTATATTCATCAGATTTTGATCAAACTTCCCAAATTTGTGGGGAAACCGATAATACTCATAACCTTAAAGAATAAAGAATAAAGACGCTACCATTGAAAACAAAATAGTTTTTTTTCACAAGAACTACTTTTTCACCCATCGTTCCTATGGGAGCTTTAATCTATAGTCATCCGATTTGAATAAAACTGGACAGAATAGTGTGGTAGCATATAATATTAATCACTAACAAGTTTTGGGAGCGATAGCATTGAAAACAAAAGAGTTTTTCCTACTAAGACTTTTTTTCAGACCTATCTTTTGTCTATGCAGCAGTACTTTATAATTGTTAGATTTTCATCATACTTGGTGGAATTATGTAAAAGCATAGAAAACAGATTAATACTAGGTTTGGGGGCGTTTGCATTGAAAACAAAAAAGTTTTTTCACTAAAACAATTATGGCTGCTAAATGATATAGTCACCCGGTCCGGCCGGTTCCGACAAATGTGCAGCGTATTTGTACCAAAAGAGGATGAGGAGATAGCATAGAAAGAGACGGACAGATTAGCTTAACTCGTCATGCTGATCAAGAATATATATACTTTATGTGGTCGGAGATACTTCCTTCTATGCGTCACAAACTTCTGGACAATTTTAAAATACCCTCTACAAGGGTATACAAATTCAATGACCCATTTCCCATCATTGGTTCGGTGATCTCGAAAATCGATTTCAAAATTTTTTTCATGACATCCTTTTTATACCCTGTCCGCTTAAAAAAGGTGAAAGGGGGAAGTTGTATAAATGTATGTAACTGTTAGAAGAAAGCATCTCCGACTCTATAAAATATATATATTTTTGATCAAGGCTGCAAACCGCTAAAATTTTGCAAAAGGTTCGGTCTGGGGGTTCGAACCCGTTGTAAAGTCGGTTCGCTGACCGGTTCCTGGAATCCCTGAACCCAAGTTTTTGGTGCGAACCTCGGTTCGCTTGAACACGAAGGAATAGTATCGATTTATTAATACTTATTTTTTAAAATAATGTTCTTAATTGCAATGTTGCAATTTAAATTATCAAATTTTTCAACGGGCATTTACAATTTTTGAGAACTGCTTAGTTTAAGTTAATAAGGATTATATCTTCAAGGAGCTGTTCGTCTATACCAACTCTTAAATCAAAAAGATCAAACTTAAGTGTTGAAAAGGCTCGTTCAACTAATACCTGAGTTGCTGACAGCAATTATAATTGTAGTTAAGGCAAGATTTGTAAAGTTCTCGTTTTTCTTACCTTTCCAAAAATTCCATACGAAGGAATTTGGTATTTTTGAAAAAAATACTCGCTACTCTCTGGCACCACTCGTTACTCTCTGGAAATAGAAAGTGTCATCACCAATAAACAGTTGATTTGAATTTAAAAAGTAGGCGCAATTTTGTTTAAAATATTAATTAGTCTAAAAAAGTTGTGTATTTAGCTTTCTGCTGATAATTCAGGGCGATAACAATGCATTGTCATGATTTGTCAATGGAAACAGCATCATTTTAAGAAATGAAAATGATAAGAAATGAAGCCAGTGGCTATAAAACATAATTTACAAATATTATATTTGATAATTATTTATTGCTTTCCTAAACATCTATTCTTCGCAATCAGACTTTGAGTAATTTAAACTTCAATTTGGACAACTCTCATTATTATTAAGAATTTCTTTTTATAGTTTTAGCTTGCCTGTAATGTGCTGCTTTGAAATTGTTTTTGGTCAGAAGTTAACTAAGTTTGAAATATCGGGTCTAAGAACACTGCAGCCCATATTGGTACTGAGCTCATAATAGAAGAACGTTTATCGAAATAATAATAAAGAATTTTTGCTAAAGGTTTTAGAACAATTGCTTGAAATGAAAAGCCAGCGTAATAAAAATCACTTGGTAGTAATGATTTTATATAGTGAGTACGAGTTTTCTTACAAATTGAGCGAACTCTACTGAACTTTCTTAAAAAAATCGGTTTCTACTAAATTTAGAGTGTATGCAGCACAACGAACTGTCATTATAGAGTCTTTCAGGAAATCTATTGAGGGAACTTGGTCATCGTCCAAATCAAGAAATGGTTTTAATTCACATTACATTACATTCTTTATATTTACATTCCTTTTCTGCCAAAAAAATTAATGCAGGCAGTTGTCATTTAAAAGTTCTCCTGTTCGAACCATATTCGCTCCAAGTAATTTCTATATTTCCCTGCATGTGTCATTGGAAAACTACTTAATTTTGTGAACCGAACATATTTTTTCGAAAAGTGGTCCGGTTCAGGTTCGAGGAGTCAAAAATATAAGTTTTCGGTTCATGGTCCGGTTCGTCGGTCCCAAAAATCCCGAGCCGAACCGGTTCTAAGTGGTTCAGTTCCGAACCGGTTTACAGCCTTGTTTTTGATCAGCATCAACCAATATTATTGCACATCCTTGTAAAGGGACCACAAAGCTACCTCCAGAACAAGTTTTTTTTTCTAATAAATACTTTTAAAAATTAATTAATTCATAATTACACTACTTTACAGCCAAAAACACGCATTTCTACAATAACTATTTTTAAGTGTTGTTTTTATTGGTGATCTCAAAAATCGCTCTCAAAAATTTGTTCATGGCAACGTTTTTTAAATATGAATTGTTTCAATTTTTCGGTAAGTGAACTTACATTTTAATACATATCTCACTTTGTAATCGTCAGATGGAGGCAAGCAAGATATATCGAATCGAAATATATTGATAATCGAAAGGTGATTGAATTGTCAATAATCGCGTAGAACGTTGTTTTCACATCGGTTTAGTAGTTTGAATACAATGACAAAAAATATTTTACGAGAAAGCCAAGCTAGCTTCGTCTGTGCCGAAGTTTTCATACCCTTGCAAATGCAAACGTCACAGTTTATGAACGCTTACATAAAAATCAAAAATTTTTGTCACTAAAACCCATTTTCCGACAGATAAACATCTGACTTCGACCAAATTTCGCGAATCTTTTTGAAAGCATATCAAATTAACAATCGCCGAGTTTAAGAAAAATAAAATTGAAAACAAAAAAGTTTTTCTCACTAAGACCCATTTTTTGACCGATGGTTCCTATGGCAGCTATAAGATATAGTCATCCGATCCGGTCGGTTTCGTTATAGCAGCGTGCAGTAAAAAGAAATCTCTGTGCAAAATTTCAGCTCGATAGCTTTAAAACTGAGAGACTAGTTTGCGTAGAAACAGACGGACAGACGGACAGACAGACAGACGGACAGACAGACAGACAGACGGACGGACAAAGCTCAATCGACTCAGCTCGTCGCCCTGATCAAGACTATATATAGTTTATGGGGTCGGAAATGAATATTTCTATGCGTTGCAAACTTCTGGACAAAATTATAATACCCTTTGCAAGGGTATAAAAATAATCGATTTATTGCTCAAAAATTAAAGAAATCTAATTTTTAATCGCCCATAAAAAATATAAAAAAATCAAAAAGAAAAGATTTTAATTTTTCCTACTTCAGAATTGCATTTTTGCAAAGATTCGTTTTTATCGTCTTTTGATCAAATATTCCCGAATAGAACGAAAAACGAAGCAAAATAACATTTATTTGTTAAAAATCTCAAAAATACCACTTTTTTCAGCACTCAACTGCTCACAGCTCCTGAATTTGTTTATAGATTTTGTTCATCGATATCTTAATTTTTTCGTAGAAGTGCGGTTCTTAAGTAGAATAAATAATAAAAAAATCGAAAATTACTGTTGAGTTTTATTTTGAGCATATATACTCGGTACCGAAGGTACATAGAGTATATTAAGTTTGTGCAAAAGTATGTAACAGGGAGAAGGAATCGTTTCCGACCCTATAAAGTATATATATTCTTGATCAGCATCAACAGCTGAGTCGATATAGCCATGTCCGTCTGTCCGTCTGTCCGTCCGTCCGTCCGTCTGTCCGTATGAACGAAGAGATCTCAGAGATGGTAAGAGATAGAGGTTTGACATGTATGGGACATATATTTCTTATACTTGCAGGCAGATCAAGTTTGTATGTTATAGTCGGGCTTGACCGACTTTCTTTCTTGTTTTTATATGCGGCAAAGATATGTAAAATGGCGCGTGCCTCACCCTCTCCATCAAAGTGAGAGAGAGATAGAGAGAGAGAGAACCTTAGAGATGAGCGTTTGATAAAAATATTCCACGTCCGAGACTCCTTGGACGTATTATAATAGTATAGTCGGGGGCAAATGAACTGGTACAGAGTATGTTATAGTCGGGCTTGACCGACTTTCTCACTTGTTTTTTTTATGAATAATAATGATTATGGTCTAAGTTCAATAAATTTACTCAAAACTAATGATTTCACTGGCCAACAAAATGAGAACTTTTATGAGCTCCAGCCTTCTTTGTATTAAATTCTCTTCCAGTTTTGTGCACTGATTCCAAAACTGGCTTCGGTTTTTGTCCATCTGCTCTTGTTTTCAAGATATCGCGGAAAATCCATTTTGCAGTATTTTTGGCTTTAAAAAAATTATGGAGGTTACACGGAGCACAAATATCTGTATTTATGAGTTTTATGCGAAAGTATACATATTAAAGCAGCGTAAAAAAAATCATAGGAGCAGCATCAGCAAACACAAAAGCGTCGAAATAGGCCATTGAAGAGTAATTTTTGTCGAATTATGGCTAATTTTTCAAACTTAATCGTCGTGTACAAGCCATTTCGGTGGTTGGATTTTAATTACAACCACTTTAGCATGTAGCCTAAGGGCTCTTCTATTTTCACCAATTTTGTTGCATTTAAATCAGTTTGATGGACAAAGTTACAGCCTGTTAATCCCGAAAAAATTAATTAAAATTTATAGCAGGACAACTAGATTGATACTTAAAATGTGAATAGAAAATACTAAAAGACTACGTGGTGTAACATAAACCTTACATTAATTGTCAAGCAAATGTACAATAACATTCAGGCAGTACTAGATTCAAACAATTTCCCCCAAATTCAAATTTGCTTAATATCAAACACCCTCTCGAAAATGACATCAAAGTTTTATGAATTAGGCTACGAATGGGCAGAATGAGTTCCGCACTTTCGGACTATTATAATTTTCCAAATTTAAACGAATGGCTTGCGGAAAGACATTTCAGTGACCTTTTCAGACCTTTAAATTAATTAATGTAAAAATTTTTACACATATTGAGGTAACTTTTAACTTTATTTTATCATTTCTTATTTGTAAAAATTATCATTTTAAAAGCTGCTCCAGCCGATCTCAAGGAGCTTCACTAAAAATTAATCATCTTATTATTCAAAAGCCGCTGATTTAACGGGATAAAATGATTTTATCACCGCTTCACATCAAGCTTGACTTAATGAAACAATTTGTCAAGGCTTTAAACACAACTGGAAGTTGTTTTCAGTTTCTCAGCAAAAAGTTTCCACCAGTTAGCACAAAAAAGTGGCGGCGGGGGTATTCGATTTATTAAAGACGAGGAGTTCGTTAAATCAATGAACACTCTCGAAGAAAGAGCTTGGTAGTTATTTGTGGTTGTAGCTAACATTTTCTTGGGCAATTTTAAGCACAAAAACTTCAAGGCACTCGTTAATGGCATACTCCTAAATTTTTAAAATTTAGGATGCCATATAAGCATTAATCCTGAAAATTTAGGAGATCTAATTGAGGAAGGCGGAGAACGTTTTCACCAGCATTTGCGAACTATGGAAGCTCGGTATAGAGGAAAATGGTAAAGTCATATGCTTGCTGATTACTGCTTGTCTGTACAGAGGGACAGTGAGAACTCAACATTGGGAAGAAAAACCCTGATGCGAAGCTTTTCAGGACTCCAGTAATATTAGCTAATCGTAGACATTAGACATCAAATAATAATAAAAATATTAAGAATGGTCAATTTTCTCAACATAGGATTCACAGATAGACTCTTCACTGAAATTCCTTTCCGCCAGCCATTTGTTTAAATTTTGGAAAATTATAATAGTCACAAGGGACTGACTCCGGAGATTATGGTGAGTGCGGAACTCATTGGGCCCATTCGTAGCCTAATTCATAAAATTTTGATGTCATTTTCGAAAGGATGTTTGATATTACGCAAAGTTGAATTTGGGGGAAATTGTTTGAATCTAGTACTGCCTGAATGTTATTGTACATTTGCTTGACAATTAATGCAAGGCTTATGTTAGATCACGTAGTCTTTTAGTATTTCTTATACACATTTTAATGTATCAATCTAGTTGTCCAGCCATTCATTTTAACTTAATTTTTCGGGATTAACAGGCTGTAACTTTGTCCATCCAGCTGATTTAAATGCAACATAATTTGTGAAAATAGAAGAGTCCTTAGGCGACATGCTAAAGTGCTTGTAGTGGACGATTTAGTTTGAAAAATAAGCAATAATTTGATGAAATTACTCTTCAATGGCCTATTTCGACGCTTTTGGGTTTGCTGATGCTGCTCCTATGATTTTTTTAGCCTTCATTAATTTGTATACTGTCGCATAAAACTCATAAATACATATAGTTTTGCTCGGTGCAACCTGCATAATTTTTTAAAAGGCCAAAATAATGCAAAATGGATTTTCCGCGATATCTTGAAAACAAGAGCTGATGGAGAAAAACCGAGAGCAGTTTTAGAATCAGTGCACAAAACTGGATCAGAATTTTTCAAAGAGAAGGCTGGACCAAAATGGCTGTGGGCCTGTGTTACTGGTAGTATGTTCATTTTAAAAATTTTTGTTAACCGTGCACGTAATATATTATGGGAATGTGTGCTTATGGCATAATGGGGACCAGAAAAGAACCCCAACAATCCGGCAAGCAAGAGCATAGCTGGAGGTGCACCTCTTCAAATCCAGCAGTACATCCAATGTGTTAAAAAGTCATCGTACAAATTGACAGACGTACAGTACCACAAAGCACTTTACACAATACACTGTGTGGCTACATTTGGCAACCTTATGCCAAATATTTGGCCATCCAGCACTGTGTGCAGTGTGGAAACTTAAGACGAAACCATTTGACTATTTTTTTTTACATCTTTAATCAATTCGGACACGTTTTGCTGTAAGTTCCACATTATCAAATAACCCGCAATATGTAGTTGAGCTGCAGAACAATTTCTACTAATTTCAACTGCAGAACATTTCAATTACCGCCCCATCAAGGCCATTGCCTTACAAATTATGGCTGAACTCAGCTAAGTCAGCCACTATTTTCCATGGATTTCTCAGAATTACCCATACGCCCCCTGTGACCAGGTCAGGTCATTACTTTTACCTTGGGCGCAACTACAAGAAGTTGGAACGAAAAACACGAATAATTTCCATAAGCTACAAAATTTATGCTAAAATAAGCGCCACATAAAATGCAAATAGTTATTATTACACTTTTCTTGCTCCGCAAGGCCTCTTGCTTGCTTACTTTCGCTTCGTTTCGTGGCGTTCGTCATAATTAAGTTATGCCATGGGACCAGGGCAGAACGTGGCTGAGAGCCATAGTTCATTGCTTGCTATAAACATACACACATACATTTTTTGGCCCCCTGGCTGTTGTGTACAACATGAGATTATGTTGATACTTATGTTAATGATGCCTTCATCTGCCAGCGTATACTTACATACATCTAGGCATCGACCTGGCGCAGACACAAAAACCTTCGACCTTAATGTTTAATGATAATAATAATGCCGTGTCCCTGTGTGTGTGCGAGTATTTGGAAAATAATGAACATTGCTCTGTGTATTAATTACTGCCATAATTCTCCACTGACACTTCTCTGTGTGTGCTGCACCATAATTTGCGTAGTTCGTGCCTTGTTCATCGGGCAATTTATTATTTGTCATCTGTTATTATGTCATTAAGAATTTTTTATTGCTGCACATTTTTAATTATCATTTGATCAAGGTTCGAGGATTTTGTGTATTTTTTTACTTTATGCTGTTTTACAAGGCAATTAACTTGTAGCAAGGACACGCTGCGTGGGCAAGGTAAATGGAGTGAAGCAATCCGCTTATAAAGGAAAAGTCGTACTGATGAGAAAATTCCTGAAGTTTCATTACACGAACTAAATAGTTCAGCTTATTAAATAATTGATTTTGTGAAGAGTTCGATTTGAAATGTGCAAAATTGGTAATAGACTTGCTTGATTGCTTGAAATTCAATATCACTTATACTAGACGTGACTCGAAAGCTCGCTTTGCTGACGGTTAGTTTTGGCGAATGTACAGGGTGGCTCGTGAAAACCGCAACCCATAAAAATATTAATGAAAATAATAATGAGATAACACGTTGAACTGTCTGATGACCCTATTTTGATCTAAACAGATACTCCATGAAACGGAATTGAATCCACTTCGCGTCAAGATGTGGTGTATCGGGCCTGAACATCTTTTTGATAAGATGCCGCACATGTGTCAACTAGCATGGGAGCAGTGTTGGGCATTAATCAATTAAATTTTCAAACAATTGAATAATCAACTAATAATTTTAATCAATTAATTCAATTGCAATTGTAATTAATTGCAATTAAAATATTAGTTGCAGCTTGCAATTAATTTAGTTGAATTAATTTAAATTAATTGTAACTTACAACTAAATCAATTGCAATAGCATTTTTTAATTGCACTAAACTACAGTTAAAGCTAACAATTAAGTAAGCTGTGTGATTTGTAGTTCAAAGTTTGTACAGTAAAATTATTTTGTTAAAAAAAAGGATAAATATATAAGGAGAGTAAATCAGCACGGTAAATGCTGGAATAAAATGGAGCCAACCGTTAAAATGGATGATCTTGACTATATTTTTTGCCATTGGTCATCCATGGTATTTATCTCGGTTAAGTATTGTGAAAATCATGGCAATGTAGTTATGTGTTTCGTTTGTGGTATTGAAAATCAGTTTCTTAAGTCTTTACCGGTCTTATTACCATGGAGATCCGCTATCTGTCAATTGCGCTTATGCATTGATTCTGGTATGACTTTCCACTTGATTGGCATTAAGGTTTTCATTAATACAATTTTTATCCTCTGTGGCATTTTTTTTGCGATTTAATAAGTCGTCAATCACGGTAAATAGGTTTAAATAACTCGTGAACCACAAGTCAGTGGTTCCCAGCTTAGAACCGAGAGCTGTGGCTCAAGAGCTGTGCCATTCAGCTCAGAGCCAAGAGCTGAGTGTCATAAGCTGAGATATAGAGCTGACTCTCGAGAGTTCCGAGCAAGGAACGATTTCGAACCCAGTTAGTTTTTAATCAAATTTTTTAAAAAGATTAACAATTAATCAATTGTTAATTGCAGAAACTGACGATTTACAATTAATTAATTGTAAGTTGTAAGATATTGCAACTAAAATTAATTAGTTGTTAACTGCTATAGGTGCGATTAACAATTATTTAATTGTTAATTTTTTAATTGTCAATCAATTAAAATTTGACAAACACTGCATGGGGGACATTTAAATTCAAATAATTTTAAAACTAATTGAGCTAAAAATAAATGAGCTTTTACATAAATAAAAAAAAACGATTTCCATTTTGGGTTATTTGGGTTTCCTAATGTAGCAATATTCCTCAGCCACCCTGTACAAACAGGTGTTAGTGGAAAAAGGCTATAAATCGAAGCAGAGTTAAGTGTTGTATAAAGTATAGGTATTAAAAATAAGATCATTAATAAACCAAATTTTATATTTGTCTACATATTTGTTTGATAAGTTTTAAATGGCCACATCACAGCTGGCGCCAATAGCTGGCCTTTTCTAATTAGATATACCGAGGCGGGATCGAACCCACGACCTTCCGCACAGTAGGCGCACATATCAGTCGCTGCACAACGAATACAAATACAACCCTTGCTTATGATATATAATATTAAGGTGGAGCAGCACTACAGACTAAAGAATATTCAGGATTCGGGAAACTCACACAATTGAACCTGCAACTTCCAAGGGAAGAATGGATAGATTTTTAGAAAGGACTATTGCAGGAGATGTAAACACTGGCACCCGAAAGATTGCTGTCCTTTTATAGGTTGTTTGAAAAGCTCTGAACCGTTATTACAATGCAAAGCTTTTCGAATAGTTGAAATTTGAAGTAAAATTTCATGAATTTACAAATTCTACATTTCTGAACCATTTATTAATCACTATACGCATATTATTGTATTACCACTGTAATTACCGCAATAGAATTCCCTGACTTCGAATACTATTAATAGATTCTCAAGTCTGGAACGGCCATTTCTTGCCAAAGTTTTTGAAAATTAATGAGATTCCACATGCAAACATTTTTAAAGCGAAAATTCAATGCTCAGCGATAAGCAATCCGGGTTTTACAGTGGTTAAATTTGTACAGCAGCAATTTTGTTATGTAGATAATAGCAATGTTACTTGCTTAGCTTTACCAGATTGATTACAATACAGCAAAGCGTTTGATACTGCTAATCATAAAACATAAAGTATTGAGCTAAGTCAATTCTAAAGACCTTCCTCAATATGTTTATACCCGTTACTCGTAGAGTAAAGTGCAAATGTATATAACAGGCAGAAGGAATCATTTCCGACCATATAAAGTATATATATTCTTGATCAGCATCAACAGCCGAGTCGATATAGCCATGTCGGTCTGACCGTCTGTCCGTCTACCCGTCTGTCCGTCAGTCTGTATGAACACCTAGATCTCAGAGACTAGAAGAGCTAAAGCAACCAAATTTGAAAAGTAGACTCCCATTGTCTGTACTCTTATTAAGTTTATTTCAAATTTTTGCCACGCCCAACTCCGCCCCACTATAAAAAATGTTAAATAACACCCACAATTTTAAAGATATCGATCTCAAATTTTAAAATTACATTTATATTCGCAATATCTATAAGCCCATAATATCATAAAGATCGTATGATAAATAGCGGAGTTAAAAGGCTATCAAACATTGCTCTCCACGAGCAACGGGTATATAGAAGTCGGTTAGAGCCGACTTTAACTTACGCTCTCGCTTAGAATGATTACCATTAAACGTCACTAAACTTTCAAAAATTTTTTTGTTGACAACACTAAAACAGCAAGTGCTAAACAAGCCCCAATTCCAATTTTACATAGATTAACCATGTGGCAAAAACAATTGGAGTAGTATTCTAATTATTAGACAGCTATCTGTCTACGCAGATATTCACCCTTTTGAATCATTACACTTAATAACAAGATTTGCATTGAATCGTGATCATAGGGATCATATTACAAGGTATGCCATACAATTTTTTATTTAAGCCTAGGAAGTTCTCTTAGACTAAGAACCTAACCTACTAGATAATATTTTGACAGCTAGAGAGCCTCAGTCTTTATATGAAAATCTACAGCTTGCGTCATCAACCAATAATGCAAACAAAGAAATCAATTCGATTTTCAGAAGGTATGGTGCAGCGGTAGTGCGTGTGCCAACCAGTCACCTTCACCAGCTATTGAACCCAGCTGTAAAGTTACTAGCCATGAAAAAGCTTCTCAAACCTTGCCGTTCGGATTCGGCTTTAAAATATCCCAGCAAAACCCAAAGCGCTCTAAGAGCGCTATTAGAGCGCTCAAAAGAAGCAGTGAAGCGCTCAACTCTCCTTGTAACTATTGCTATTTTTAACATTGCCATGTCATTGGATGTCAGCGCTACACTCTCACTGCTAAAAAAACGCTTTAAAGCGCTCCGCTCGCAATGTAAAAAGAGCTCTAGTAAGCGCTACACTGTCACTGCGAATAAAGCGCTTTAAAGCGCTCTGATCCCACTGTAGAAAGAGCTCTAGGAAGCGCTACACTGTCACTGCGGAAAAAGCGCTTTAAAGCGCTCCTCTTGCAATGTAAAAGGAGCTCTAGGAAGCGCTATGCTCCTAGAGTAAAAAGAGCTGTAAAAAGCGCTCCAAAAGAACATTTTTTATACAAAATTCAAATAAAATTTTCAATTCATTTCAATTTATTTATAACATATTTATAAGTTTTATTATTATTAGTATTTTAAGGTACGTCGAAAGTGGTATTATTAAGTAGTTTTAAGTTTAAAACTGCAGACATTTTTTATTAAGATGGGAAAACTTAATAACAAAGTCTTCTTCTTCAAGTTAAGGAACATTTTTTTTTTCAAATCTAAAATCACAACAGGTCACTAAAACCCTTACAATTATATTTCGAACATCTTTTATACAATTTGAATCAGAATTTGGATTTGCTGGATTTGATGCGTCTGAGGACAAAAGTATTTTTTTTTTGATAGCAATTCCTATAAATTTTGTTCTTCATTGAACGGAAGCCCTTCGCCATTTCCTTCGCATAGTCCTCTCGATTTAAATGGACCCCACTTACAGCATCTGTGAAAACCAGTTTGTGAAAAAATTACTCCTTTATCGGGTGAGTCCCAGAAATCTCTAGAGATTTTCGTATAAACTTTAGCATTTTAAATTAAAGCTGTTTGACTTTATATGCGAAGGGGAACAAATATGCACGGCTACTAGAATAGATGACTGAAGTTCAGCGATTTGAAACCGCCTGCTCAAAGTCAAGAAGATTTAATGCGTACATTTTTTCTTGCATATGATCTAGTAGCCGGTCGTACTCTTGTCACTTGACAAGTGTATTCCTTTATGCGAAAATCGCTAGAGATTTCCAGGACACCCCTGTATTAAAGAAATCAGAACAAAAAGAACAAAATAAAGAAGAAAAAATGCAAGCAGGCGGCGCTAGCATACGCATACTGTTCATAGGAGAAGTGTTGTGAAATAACTGCTTTTTTGGAGCAGTATTTACAAGGAGAGTTGAGCGCTACAATTGAGCGCTTTCGTGGAGCAGTATTTACAAGGAGAGTTGAGCGCTTCAATTAAGCGCTTTTGTAGTGCTCGCAGTGGAGCGCTTCGAAAAAATTTACTGGGATAGGTCCCTTTTTCTTGTGCATAAAATTTTAAGCACACAAGCCAAGAGATTGAGAGAAGCATTGATTGGCCCTATGGAGTTGTAAAGTTAAGTATTTATTTATTTTTTGCGCGAAATTATCTTATGTTACAAAAACTTGTAATATATTTGGCGACCTTTCTAATGTTTAATTAGTGTGAGTTGGCTGGCTCTAGGTCCGAAAAAGTTGCGTTTGTTCACAACTGTAAACAACTTATGCATTGTACCACCAAAAAGAGCTGGTTGCCTATACAGAACTGTTTCATCGTTATCCCTAACGACTCTTCAGTAGGCTTTTCGCTGAAGAAAGCATGATTGCCAACTCTTTTTGGTGGTACAATGCATAAGTTGTTTACAGTTGTGAACAAACGCAACTTTTTCGGACCTAGAGCCAGCCAACTCACACTAATGTTACAAAAACTAAATATTACAGACGTCGGAAATCAATAAGTGTAAGCACAATCAGAGATTAAAACCGAAACCGTAACCTCTGATCGCAAAATACACTTATTTGTAACCGAAACCGTAATCGTAAATTTTTTTTCTTATAGCCGTAACTCTATTACCTTTATTAGCATAACTGGCTATCAGTACCGAACCAAAACAAATATATTGGTCAATTTCGATTTTTGCTCTACCAGTAAAAATATCGATAAACGTAAATATATTTGATGTTTATACAAAACGGCGTTTTTTTCTTCGAACGATTTTCAACATGTGAGGATCTTTGCAAAACATGTCTCAAAAATTCAGAATATTTGATAGAAAATTTAACGAAAATCTAAAATCAGATATTTTAAGTTAAGCCCCGCCGCGAATACTTTAAAATTTCCAATTTACCCTTAATATATCTTGGAACTATCAATGTAGGCAGAGACCTTATACAAGTTCAATGCAGGTACGGTCTAATGCACATCTTTACCTTCCTCATCTTTCCTTATAAATATGTGATATTACACAGTCTATTTGATCGGATGCTGGCAAGTTAAGCCCATCCAAAAATGAACGACTTCTGCTCATATTTAGCAGCAGCTTTCTCTAAATTTTTTCTGAAGCCTGAGGTGTGGGATAATATTACCGAAATTGTTACAGTTTTAACACCAGCATTAGTTGCAACAACAAGAATGCAGAGCGAACTGCCAGTCTCTGGTGATTTTTATTCTATTTGGATTCAATGTTAAATAGAAATCGATAGCAACAACTCAGCATTAACCAAACTTTTGTCTCACACATTAGAGTTTAGAGGACCTAGTCTGTTCGAGAATGATAATTACCTATGTGGAATATTTTTTGATCAGAGATATAATGTTTCTTTATCTGCAAAGCAGAAAAATAACAATATTAAATTGTTATCAAAATTGCACACTCGAATAATGGACAACATTAATTCGATTGAATTGTCAAGGAAAAACAGTCAAAAACCAATTTTGTCGAAAATTTGCAGTGATGTAGACGCTTATATGACGTCACGTGCAAAAAATCGGAAAATCAAACAGTTAATTTTAATTAACAACAACCTGATATCTTCATTATATATGTTTGTAAAACAAAAAAGATTGCCTAGGAAGGTAGAAATATTAGAATGGTGAGAAAAAACTCAACAATATTTTCAGATCTTTTTGAATTATCAAGAGTTTTGCTAGCAGTAACACCCACACAAGTAAGTGTTGAGCGTTTATTTGCGTTGGTGGTCGTCCACGTTGGTGGACTCCAGAAATTTCTAGTCATAGTTTTTCTGGACCTAATGGGGGCGTATGTAGTGAGGTAAAGCGGCTGATCGGTTCAACTTGGCGAACCCAGCGCGATCCTGGCTTACTGCGTCTCAAGTCGACTCACACCTCCTCGTTGGTGACCACTGTAAACAAAACGCTTTGCATCCGCAAAGCCTCTGGCTAACGTGAGCGGCGAGCCCTCCCTACAGGGTACAATACATAGGGTTGGTGCGTCGGGTTTGGTACCCACCGCCGTCAAAAAAACTCCACCAATGAAAACTGCGGCAACAATGCCTCGGATACGGACCCCCTCTGACGACGCAAACGTTTTAAGGACCACGATTTGAGGATATGCACCTGGAATGTTCGCACCCTCAACAGAGAAGGTGCGGATATCCAGTTGGTGAATGTCCTTGAGAAATATTCATCGGACGTTACCGCACTTCAGGAAATGCGATGGATTGGACAGGGGAGCATGGTGAAAAGAACATCAACAACCAATGCACCCTGGGAGATCTACTACAGCGGACATGATTCCAAGCATGAGTTTGGATGCGGCTTTGCAATCAGTGCAAGACTTCGTCGCTCTGTCATCAGTTTCACACCAGTGGACATGCGACTAGCCGCACTCAGACTTAAGGCTAAATATTTTAATATTAGTTTTATCTGTGCACACGCCCCAACGGAAGACAAGGGCGCTTCGATAAAAGACGAATTCTATGAGTGCCTGGAACAATTATATGAGCGCTGCCCCGATCACGACATAAAGATCGTGCTTGGCGACTTTAGCGCTAAAATTGGGAGAGAAGGAGTTTTTGGCTCGACAGTCGGCCGATTTAGCCTTCATGAAACAACCTCCGGTAACGGAGAGAGGCTAATAGATTTTACCGCGGGCAAGAACATGGTCATAAGTAGTACCAGGTTTAAACATCGCGACATCCATAAGGCGACCTAGAAGTCCCCTGATCAACTAACGCGAAATCAGATTGATCATGTTGTGATCGACGGAAGGCACTCATCGAGTGTTCTAGACGTCGGATCACCACCTTGTTGCAGCCAAAGTGCGCACGCGGCTCAGTGTGGCACATGCCTCATGTACTAGTACACGTCGAAAGCTAAATGTCGATAAGCTGCAATCACAACGGACCTCTGAAGCCTACACAGCTAAACTCACCCAACTGCTCAGGGTACGAACGATCTATCTCCAAAACTGTAGGAGATATGACGTTTTTTCCAAATTGCGGGGGCGGGAGGGGGCGTGGCAAAAATTGAAAATAAACTTGATCTGCCTGCAAGTATAACAAATATATGCCCCATACATGTCAAACCTCTATCTCTTACCATCTCTGAGATCTCTTCGTTCATACGGACGGACGGACAGACGGACGGACGGACGGACGGACGGACGGACGGACGGACGGACGGACGGACGGACAGACGGACATGGCTATATCGAATCGGCTGTTGATGCTGATCAAGAATATATACCTTCGGTACAGAGTATAAAAAGAATGAGCGAAAAAGGCGCATGCGTGAGGAAGTCGAGATGCTATTCGGCATGGGTGAGACTCGAAAATTCTATCGAAAGATTAGACGACTTACCGAAGGTTTCAAACCCGGAGTCACACAATGCAAGGACGAAAATGGAAATCTGGTCACAGATCCGCAAGTGGCGCTAGACAAATGGAGAAGCTATTTCGCCAACCTGCTGGGAGGCGACAACGAAAACAATACCGTCTCTGGAGTAGTAGCGACGCCACCAATCGACAACATAGAGATAGACCCACCGGACCATCACGAAGTCTGAGTAGCCATAAAAAGGCTTAAGAACAACAAATCAGCAGGTGCAGATGACCTGTCAGCTGAACTGTTTAAGGCTGGAGGCGAGGAGTTGGTAAGGTGCATGCACCAACTCATCAGCAGAATATGGTCCGACGAGAGCATGCCCGAAGATTGGAGTCTAAGTGTAATTTGCCCACTTTTTAAAAAAGGAGACCCTGCAGTTTGCGCCAACTACCGTGGGATCAGTCTCCTTCCCATCGCATATAAGATTCTGTCGTGCATTGTTTGTGAACGTCTAAAGCCGCTTATTGGCACACTTATCGGACCTTATCAGTGTGGCTTCAGACCTGGTAAATCCACCACAGACCAGATATTCATATTACGACAAACCCTGAAGAAGACCTATGAGAGAAATATCAAAACCAACCATCTTTTTGTTGATTATAAATCAGCCTTTGACACACCGATAAGGTCAAGGTTCTTTGAAGCCCTGTCTACCTTTGGTATACCAGCAAAGTATGTTCGACTTAGCATGATGACGTTGAGAAGCACTCGAAGCTCCGTCAAAATAGGAAAGAACCTCTCCGAACCATTTGATACCAAGAGAGGTTTTAGGCATGGTGACACCCTATCGTGTGACTTCTTTAATCTACTGATGGCGTATATACTGCGCCAGTGCCCAAATGCCAACAGATCGGGCTCATTTCTTTATAAAGATCTAATGCTACTCGCATACGCCGATGATATTGACATTATTGGGAAAAACGAACGTGCGGTAAGCAGGGCGTTTTCAGAGATTAAGAAGCAGTCTAAACTGATGGGCTTAGCGGTAAACGAGGACAAGACAAAGTACCTAGTATCCACGGACAAGAAGTCTACGCGTCTTGGAAAATTTGTTACTATGGGGGAGTACAACTTTGAGGTTGTAGAGGATTTTGTCTACCTCGGGACGATGATTACCGGCGACAACAACATCAGCCTGGAGATCCGAAGAAGAATTACTCTTGGAAACCGATGCTACTACGGGCTCAGTAGGGAGTTCAAGAGAACAAAAATAGCGCTATACAAGTCGCTCATCATCCCAGTCCCGCAATACGGCGCAGAAGCATGGACAATGACAGCAGCGGATGAGGAGGCGATTGGCGTTTTCGAGCGAAAAATCCTTCGGAGGATATATGGACCTTTGAAAGTTGGCGATGGATACCGCATTCGAATGAATCACGATCTGTATGAGCTCTATAAGGACATCAGTCTAGTCAAGCGCATAAAGCAACAGCGGCTGCGCTGGTTAGGACATGTGGATGGATGGATGGATGGATGAAGAAGCTCCAGTAAAAAAGACGTACAAAGCGAAGGCGGCTGACTTTGGAGGACAAGGAAAGAGGGGTCGCAAACCACTAAGATGGGATGATAAAGTGCGGAAAGACATTTCCAACCTTGGTGTGAACAACTGGTGCCAGCTCGCACAATGCAGAAGCGAGTGGAGGGCATTCATTGCAGAGGCCAAGACCGTCAAGCGGTTGTGATGCAACATCGGGCCAATAAAGAAGAAGAAAGAAGAAATTTATAATGAATCCTCACAAAAGTCGCTTTGACATTAAAAATTTAACTTCTATTATAATAGTTTAATATAATAAGATTATATTATATATATATAATACTTAGGTCCAATGACAATCTCCATTAAGATATCATTTTTTGGAATAAACATTGGTTTTATGAAAGTACATAACGACAAATAGAGCATACCTTAACCAATGTGTATATATCTAACAGGCTAAACTTAATAGTCGCAACAAATAATTAATGTAAGTATTTATGTGTGAAAATATCTATGTTGTTAGGTACAAGTATATGTAACAATATTTTTGTTTTCTTTTATATGTTTATAGTGAAAAAATAAAATGCAGTCTCCCTGAAGAAGACGTTAAAAACGTCGAAACGCGTAGAAGAAAAATGGGAATTAAATGTTTTTTATGCTCATAAACCCCAACTGCCAAAACAACCCTCACAAGGTAACTCAACAAGTTTAACACAAATTGGCCCACTACATAACCACACTAAACTTATCATGATACTTATTTGAAAGAAGTGGTTTTTATACTCTGTACCGAAGGTACATATGGTATATTAAGTTTGTGCAAAAGTATGTAACAGGGAGAAGGAATCATTTCCGACCCTATAAAGTATATATATTCTTGATCAGCATCAACAGCCGAGTCGATATAGCCATGTCCGTCTGTCTGTCTGTCCGTCCGTCCGTATGAACGAAGAGATCTCAGAGATGGTAGGAGATAGAGGTTTGACATGTATGGGACATATATTTCTTATACTTGCAGGCAGATCAAGTTTATTTTCAATTTTTGACACGCCCCCTCACGCCCCCGCAATTTGGAAAAAACGTCATATCTCCTACAGTTTTGATGATAAATGGTTCGTACTTTCTAGAGATATCTAGTACTCAAAATTATTTATCGATTTGCTGAAGGAATGATAAAGATCGGATGAACGATACTCAAGTTATGAGCAAAAAACGGTCAGTTAACACCCACCACCCACCCCACCCATAACCTAAGCATTGCGTTCAGCAGAAGCAATCTTAGTGAGAGAGAGAGAGAGAAAGAGAGAGAGAGAGACTTAGAGAGCGCACTGCGTTGTGCGTTGTGTGTTAACTGGCCGTTTGACTCGTGACCAAATGCGAGCTGCGACATTAAGTGTGCAGAGTATGTTATAGTCGGGCTTGACCGACTTTCTTTCTTGTTTTTATACTCTGTACCGAAGGTACATAGAGTATTTTAAGTTTGTGCAAAAGTATAATATGTAACAGCAAGGAATCGTTTCCGACCCTATAAAGTATATATATTCTTGATCAGCATCAACAGCCGATTCGATATAGCCATGTCCGTCTGTCCGTCTGTCCGTCCGTCCGTCCGTCCGTCCGTCCGTATGAACGAAGAGTTCTCAGAGATGGTAAGAGATAGAGGTTTGACATGTTTGGGACATATATCTCTTATACTTGCAGGCAGATCAAGTTTATTTTCAATTTTTGCCACGCCCCCTCCCGCCCCCCCAATCTGGAAAAAACGTCATATCTCCCACAGTTTCGAAGATAGATCGTTTGTACCTTCTAGAGATAACTTGTCAACAAAATTACTTATCGATTTTTTGAATGAATGATAAAGATCGGATGAACGATACTCAAGTTATGAGCAAAAAACGGCCAGTAAAGACCAACCACCCCCCCACCCATCACCACAGCATTCTATTGAACGGCAATCATAGTGAGAGAGAGAGAGAGAGAGAGAGAGTGAAACTTAGAGATGAGCGCGTATAACTCGTGAGCAAATGCGAGCTGCGACGTTAAGGGTACAGAGTATGTTATAGTCGGGCTTGACCGACTTTCTTTCTTGTTTTTTGAAAAACTTAGTACATTTACTGCAGGATTTGTCACAGTGATATTGCATACTAATAACCGTAACCGTAACCGAAACCCGAAACAGAATAAAATTAATAACCGTTACCCGTATCCCATAACCGTTATGTAACCGTAGCCGGAAAAAGCGGTCTGACTAAACAGTACCCGTAACCACGGTTGCCACTTTTGGAGCACACGCTCCAAACGAGCTTGCTATCCAGATTTCATATTCGCGAAAGACATAAATTTCCTTTACAAAATGTAATCGACCATGCAACCCATTGGCAAAATGTCATCAAAGCCATTAAGTATGGATTCCAGTCTGTTTTATCCCAAATGCACTTGCCATTCTTTTCTTTTATGCTCAATAACTTCCTCCTGATATCGAAAATCTTTGTCGAAACATCTAGTCATACGTTGCCTGGAGCCCCAATAGAGTCTTCCAATTATAAGAGCTTCAAGAGTTGCCATGACAAGATGGCTCTCATTGAAAAAAATTATCTTATAATCTAATCAATGGGATGCACTCCAGTTATTGTTTTTGGCTGAGTGCTTAGAGGTTAGCAACATTAAACCAAATGGGGAAGCCAACTTAACAGCTTGATAAAAAAAAATATTTTTATATTTAGGCTACATTCTAAAAACTATGAATGAACTTAATACAGGACACAACAGTTTTTATTTAAAGGTACTTTTTTAAGAATTCAATAAATTCCGCTTTTCATGAGAAAACATTCAATCCATTTTAATGATAACGCCAGAAAAAATATTTTCGAGTGAACAAAATTATACTGCGCAGTTTCTTAGCCATTTCGACTACCTTTATGACTCAGAACCCGAAACAGATGCTGCAACTAACTTATTAGATAAAAAGAGAAAATTAACTAGTTTTATTTTGGAAAGAAATGTCGATAATAAAATGTGGACTGACCAAGGATTTCAAGAATTAGTTACTATTGTAAAAAAGATAATGTCACTACCACATTTCTCTGCTTCTGCAGTTTAATTAAAACAAATAAGTGAGTTTATTGACTGATTTACTTCTATTATTAGAATGAATGAAGAACTTTTTGATCTCAAATAAGCCAGGAACTAGCATAAATATTTGGAGGGACATTGTTAAGTTTAGCTT
The DNA here is from genome assembly GCA_037044535.1 of Lordiphosa magnipectinata. Classification (NCBI taxonomy): domain Eukaryota; kingdom Metazoa; phylum Arthropoda; class Insecta; order Diptera; family Drosophilidae; genus Lordiphosa; species Lordiphosa magnipectinata. Next base: position 22,441 of record JBAMBO010003914.1, read on the forward strand.
TATAAAAAGAATTTGGTTATATTTGCTTTGTTTTGAATATAAATATTAATTTTGTTATGTTTAGTTTTCAGGTACTATAAATCAGGGCTATAATGCAGGGCCGGCTTTTTTTTTACTGTGAACCAAACCCTGAACCGAACCACGAGGACGAAAATAGATGAACCCGAACCCGTTCCGAACAGAAGCTTTTGGTTCGGTTGAAAAAAAAAATATTCTACACATTAAAATTTATTTGGGTTCCCTTTTACGTACTAAACAGCAGATAATTAGAAATATAACAATACGGAAAGTCGATCAAGCTAGACCATGATATACTTTGCACATGCGAAAGTGAATATATGTATACACTTTATAGCGTCAGAGATGCTTTGTTCTGGCGGTTACATACATTTGCACAAATATTCTTTGTACATTTGGTACAGAACATAAACAGACACCAAATCAGGGAAAACTGGCACAAATTTTTCATCTTATACTTATACATATCGAAAAACTTCATTGCCAGCTTGCCATGAAGCTTTGCCTGCTTCGACTGCCCCCCTACACCTCTTCCCTACAAACAAAAACTTCATGAAGAACTTCATGAAGCTTGCTTCACCGTGTAAATGCGGACTAAGAATGTATCTAGTCGTCAAGTGCATATCTACTGAATTGTTAAATTACGAAAAACGTGCAACGAATCAAGGTTCGAACCAAAACTAATGCACAAAAACCTCGAACCTCAAATTTCCGAACCTTAACAGTTGGTAAATTTTGGTTCGAACCAGCAAACCGGAGGTTCAGGAAAATTTTGTTGGTTTGCAGCCCTGCTATAAATACAATTATTAAAAAACAATAATTCCCAGTACTTTATTGACAAAATGTAGTTCAGGATTTTTTTCATTGAAATTGAGCTTCTTTCAAATATATTTTGGAGCGTTTGTTTCCGAAATGGAGCCTTTTCGAACTGTTTTTGAGCATTTTATTTTTCCTAGTGGCAACCGTGACCGTAACACTAATTGCAAGATGATTTAAACTCCTTGCAGTCTTGGTGCTTGGTTAATCATTTACACCTTAATTGCTCCAAGTGCATGTTTATGACTTTCCATCGTTGCAAACCTTCGCTGGCTATTTATACGATTGGCAATGAACCCCTGCAACGAATATCTACAGTCGTTGATCTTGGTATTCTTTTTGACGCCAAATTGAGTTTCAATCCTCATATCTCCTCTATTGTTAATAGGGCAAATGGTGTACTTGGATTCATTAAACGTTGGTCGAAGTAATTTAATGATCCATACACCACAAAGCTCCTGTACACTGCTCTAGTCCGTACTGTACTTGAATACTGCTCGTCCGTCTGGTGTCCGCAATATAAAAAGCATATCGATCTAACCTTCGTCTGCCATCGCACTCCAGCAGACTCTTGCTTATTAACCTTCCTTCGTTAGCTAATCGTAGAACAGTCTTAGGCGTTTCTTTTCTTCATAAGTTAATCATTAGTGATGTAGATTCTACCGAACTCTTAGGTAGCCTTAACTTTTCCGTTCCTTCTAGGCCACCTAGAAACTATTTACCTTTAATCTTGCCCAGATGCACAACTGATCTCTATCATCTGCTCTCAACAGATCTCTCTCTTTCTTCTCTCTAAAAACGTCTCTTTATAATTATCTTCGAGGAAATCTCTGACCATTCCCAGCTGTGAGTAGGGGCATAGCTTGCCGGACTGGCTAAAAAATCCTCCCCCACCGGGTCAGAGATTTTCCGGATATTTAGTTTTAAGTTTTACGTATAAATTTTTATACCCTTGCAAAGGGTATTATAATTTTGCCCAGATGTTTGCAACGCATAGAAATATTTATTTCTGACTCCATAAACTATATATATTTTTGAGCAGGACGACGAGCTGAGTCGATTGAACTTTGCCCGTCCGTCTGTCTGTCTGCCTGTCCGTCTGTCTGTCCGTCTGTTTCTACGCAAACTAGTCTCTCAGTTTTAAAGCTATCGAGCTGAACTTTTGCACAGAGTCTTCTTTTTACTGCACGCTGCTAATATGTCGGAACCGACCGGATCGGATGACTATATCTTATAGCTGCCATAGGAACCATCGGCCAAAAAAATGGGTCTTAGTGACAAAAACTTTTTTGTTCCTAATGCTAGCGTTCCCAAACACGGTCATTATTAATATTATATGTTTTCAAACAGATTTGCAAGCTTTGGTTTAAATCGGATGACTATATCTTATAGCTGCCATAGGACCGATCGGTCGGAAAATGGGTCTTAGTGAAAAAAATTTTTTTGTTTTCAAGTAAATCGGTCTTAAGGTTGGTGATTATTAATATTAAACGCTTTCAAACTAATTTGAAAATTTTGGTCGAAATCAGATGACTATATCTTCAGGTTGCCATTGGACTTATCGGTCGGAAAATGAGTCTTAGTGAGAAAAACTTTTTTGTTTTCAATTTTATCGTTCTTAAACTTGGCGATTGTTAATATGTTTTGTTGTTTGTTGATATGTTTTCAAAAAGTTTCGCGAAATTTGGTCGAAATGAGATGTTCATCTGACTGAAAATGGATTTTTTTTACAAGAGTTTTTGATTTTTATCTAAGCGTTCTTAAACCCTGTCATTTCAATAACAGCTTTTGCAAGGGTATAAAAACTTCGGCACAGACGAAATTAGCTTGGCCTTCTCGTTTTATTTTCAAAGTTTACTTTTAGATATTTTTCTCTCTATCTCAGTTTTATTTTAATTTATTATATAATCTTATTTTTTTTCCTTTGTTCCTACATAACTATAGGTTTTGGTTTTTTTTTTCTCTCTCTCTCTCTTTCTCTCTCTCACTCACTCTTCTCGAGTGAAGTGTTTGTTAGCTCTAATAACGTCTCTGACTACAATTGGCTGTGAATAGGGGCATAGCTGGCCGGACGGGCAAATAAAATTCCCCCACCGTGTCGGAGTCGTTATTAGTTTATTTTGTAATTTTATTAGATTTTCTTTGATAGGCTTCATTAGCTCATAAAAATTTTTGTAACGCATATGAATTTTTGTTGACAGCGTTGTTTTTGTCTACTCTAAATAAATAAATAAATAAAAATAAAAAACCGTTATTCGTTGCGTCTTAATCTATGAATACAATAGTTAAGTAAATAAGCAGAGTGCCTCATCTGGCAAACATGCAAAGTAATTTGACCGGATTAAAATAGAAATAAGTATTCACCATTCTATTTTTGATAAGCCCAATCCAAAAAGTTTTTGATGAATATTGTGAGTTTTAAATGAATATGCACTTTTAAAAAAAATTTAAGATTTCAGTGCTTTATGGTCGAATGTTCCCAACACTGTTGTGATATAAACACCAAAAAAAAAATGTAGAAAAGCTAACTCGGCTCGACCGAAGTTAATATACCCTTGCAGCTTGTATAATTTATTTAAATTAAGGTTTTAAATGATTTTCGTCGAATATTCCAAGACTGCGCTACTACTCTGACCATTTGCTTTCCAGTTTGTTATATGGCAGCTATCCGATATATTCATCAGATTTTGACCCAACTCCCTAAAATTGTATGAAAATTGATAATATTCATAACTGGGACGTATAAAGACGCCACCATTGAAAAAAAAAAGTTTTTCTCACTGGAACTACTTTTTCTACTGTTGATTCCTATGACAGCTATATTTTTAGAATTGTCATCCGATTTGTGGTAGTACATAGTTTTGATCAGTAACAAGTTTGGGAACAATAGGATTGAAAACAAAAAGTCTTTTTTTTCAGACGTCTTTTGTATGATAGCTATACTATATAGTTGCCCGATTTTCATAAAACTTGGTGGAATTATGTTAAAGCAAAAAAAAACTTAAAAATACGTGGTTTGGGGATGTTTGCGCTGAAGACAAAAAAGTTTCTCTCACTAAAACTACTTTTCAAACTATGTTTCCTATGACATCTATATGCTATAGTCGTCCGATCCGGCCGGTTCCGACAAATATGCATCGTATTTGTACAAAAAGATTTCGTTCAAAGTTTGGTTAAGATAGCTTTTAAACATAGAAACAGACAGACACGGCTATATCAACTCTGATGCTGATCAAGAATATATATACTTTATGTGGTCGGAGATGCTTCCTTCTATGCGTTACAAACCTCTCGACAATTTTAATATACAAGGGTATAATGACTCAACGTCTGATTGCGAAGAAGAGAAGTTTATGAAAGCAATGGAGAGCAATGAACAAATATCTAATAAAAAATTTGTAAATGATAATTATTAATTAACTGGCCGTTTTTTGCTCATAACTTGAGAATCGTTCATCCGATCTTTATCATTCCTTCAGCAAATCGATAAATAATTTGATTACTACACAGAAAAAACAAGAAAGAAAGTCGGTCAAGCCCGACTATAACATACTCTGTACCCTTACACTCGCATTTGCTCAGGAGTCAAACGGCCAGTTAACACCCAGCGCACAACGCGGTGCACTCTCTAAGTTTCTCTCTCTCTCTCTCTCTTTCTCCCTCGCACTAAGATTGCCTGTGTTGAACGGTTAGGGTATGTTGCTGTGGTTGTTGGTGGGGGGGTGGGTGGAGTTAACTGGCCGTTTTCTGCCCATAACTTGAGTATCGTTCATCCGATCTTTATCATTTCTTCAGCAAATCGATAAATAATTTTGTTTACAAGGTATCTCTAGAAGGAACGATCTATCTCCAAAACTGTAGGAGATATGAAGTTTTTCCCAAATTGCGGGGGCGGGAGGGGGCGTGCAAAAATTGAAAATAAACTTGATCTGCCTGCAAGTATAAGAAATATATGTCCCATACATGTCAAACCTCTATCTCTTACCATCTCTGAGATCTCTTCGTTCATACGGACGGACAGACAGACAGACGGACAGACAGACAGACGGACAGACAGACAGACGGACTGACGGACATGGCTATATCGACTCGGCTGTTGATGCTGATCAAGAATATATATACTTTATAGGGTCGAAACGATTCCTTCTCCCTGTTACATACTTTTGCACAAACTTAATATACTCTATGTACCTTCGGTACAGAGTATAAAAATGCCGGGAATTTTTTAAGCCTAAAAAGTGTGATTTGATCCCGACAGAAGGATTAAATTTTTAAGTACGAGTGGGCATGTATCATTCCGAAAAGTATTGTTTTATGTACGATTCGTACGTAACAACAAATTGAGAGAGTGATTTACCTCTCTCTTTGCTTCTCTCGTCGTTGTTCGATCCCCTTTTTGCATTGACCGCTTTTCGGCTTGCCTGCATTCTTTGTGTGACGCTTGCTAAAAGAAGTTGAAGAGCGATGTGGAAAGTGAAAAAAACTAAAAAAAAGTGACAAAAAAGTGAAATGGCCGATGAAAAATTAAATCAATGGTGCGAAAGCAACAACTTGCACCATATAGTGGAGAATTGGGCAAGTGAGTGTAAAGTGTATTGTGTAAAGTGTTGCAATCACTGCGACGATAAATTTGTGTGTTTGTATGGATGTGTGTGTATGCAAGCGGGCAAGAATATTCTACCCAGGCTGAAAATCAGACGAACGCACTAAAAAACAAACTAACGTTTTCATGTACACACAAAAATACTTAAATGCAAGTTTATTAAGTATTTTGATTATTTTTCATTAAATTCATCACATTAATTCCATTACTTACAGATGCGGGTATTAAGTTCGAGCTCTTAAAGCTTATGACAGCTGAAGACGCGCTCCCTGATTTAGGCCCTCGTATGGACCTTAGACAGATGCTGTTGTGGTGGAATCAGACTGAAGTAAGTAGATTTAAATTTGTATATCAAAACGGCAGCCAGATCAAGAATGCTTCTGTGTTTTGCCACACCGCACGCCACAACTCGTAGATAGATTGTTCGAAACTTCTAGACATTTATAGTTATCTGCATTAGTTATCAGTTTAATCTTTAAATTTTTTCGACTTGCAGCTTGCCATAGAAGACGATTCGATTTCTGTCCAATCAAAAATGGACTGGCTAAGCGAGAATGAGTATTATAGCGGAAAATATTTATATATGTATATGTAATATTTATAACATAAATATTTTATTTTATTAAATGCAAAAACAATATCTATATTGCCTGTGAGATAATATCAGAAAATATATAAATAAACAAAAAATCAATCTCTACCGAACTAGAATATTATCTCGTATGGAACAAAGTTGTGTTCCAAAATGGGTCACAAATCTATCTCTACCCAATTAGAATACTATCTCGTATGGAACAAATTTGAGTACGGATATCGGGCACAAATCTATCAAAACCGAACTGGAATACTATCTCTATTGGGACTAAGTTTTGTTCGAAAAGGAGGATGAGATAAAGTTCGGCCAGGCTAAAACCGGGATCAAAATTTAAAAAATTATCCGTACTTAAATTGTGCCTGTCGTGAATGATTTATACCATTCCAGGATCAACCCATTTTTCTTACCATTTCGGCATGAATTGATCCCGGAAATCCCGAATTTTTTTTCAGTGTAGATATCTCTAGAAGGTACAAACAATCTATCATCAAAACTGTGGGAGATATGACGTTTTTTCCAAATTGCGGGGGCGAGAGGGGCGTGGCAAAAATTGAAAATAAACTTGATCTGCCTGCAAGTATAAGAAATATATGTCCCATACATGTCAAACCTCTATCTCTTACCATCTCTAAGATCTCTTCGTTCATACGGACGGACGGACAGACGGACTATATCGACTCGGCTGTTGATGCTGATCAAGAATATATATACTTTATAGGGTCGGAAACGATTCCTTCTCTCTTTTACATACATTTGCACGACAACGGGTATAAAAAGAGTACCCCAGATAGCCCGAAAAACTTTGGTTTATTTTTTGTTCAATTATTTTGGCTTTTATAGTGGTTTAAAGTCAAACAATTTTTTAAACTGATAAATTTTCTGATTTTTTTTTTTGGTCTTAAATGTTATGTTTGGGAACGTATAATAACCAAACGAAAATCACGAGTGAAATTTGTTTTTTTTTTAAGATGCATGAGTTCTAAAGAAAAATTAATTAAACATTTTTTTTTAATTAGTTGAGTTTTTAGTGTTTTACTGAAAAACTACTTTTGCACCTTAAATAGTGCATCCAAGCTATTTTTGCATTCCAGAGTGTAAATTTTTTAAAATACATATTTCTTAATAAAATATAAAAAGAAAGGCTTGCGAAAGAAGAAAGGCGCAATTCTGCTCTTTACGAGTATGGGCGACTTGAACATATCAATATGCTTGAATAAATTATGAATTGGGAGGAAATTAAATCAACTTTGCTTGTGCACGAGCTGCGGGCCAAATCGTTACTTTTAAACGAAAAGAGATATTGGAAAAATTTTAAAGTGGAAATTATAGAGAATTTCTGTAGTCTTAAAATGAGCTTAAGTTCATCATTGTTGGTCAACAGGGTGACTCAGGATCAGCTGTCAAAATGCAAAGTTTAATGCTCTGAAAAGGTTGCAAGAAATAGGCTAAACCTTTTAACTTTTTATACCATTTATAGAGTAAAAAAATTTTGATCAAGATCGGATGATAAATAACCGAGTTAAAAAATGTTGCATACTTTTCGGCTGTCCCACCTCAGGCACACAGGAAGGCTATTAAACATTTCTTTGCATGAGTAACGGGTATATCGAAGTCGGCTAGAGTCGACTTTAACTTACGCTCTCTTTTAAAAAAGATTTATTAATAAGGTAATTGTTAAACTACTCTATCATAGTCCCTTTGAAATTTTTCAAATATCTCTTTCTGTACAAAAGTTACGATTTTTGCAACGATAAATCAGCGATACGGGCCACTGTGCACCGTGAGACTTCAACCAAAGGTTGAAACTGGGTATAAAATATAAATTCAGGCAGTTAGGGAAGCGACGTAAATTTTTATTTGTTGATTTTAAAAATTGTAATTTAAAATCAGCCTAAAGCAATGCACTAGGCAATGGGACCATATTTTATGCAATCATCATTAATGTTTGGCAGGAGCTTTGTTGCAGTGAGTACTAAAATCAAAATCGCATTTCTTTAAGCACTTAGTCTCGCAACAGGCAAAAATTCCGCTTTAAATCAATTAGGTAGTCATTTTATTTGCTCTCACGAAATGTATTCCATTCACATAAGACAAATATCGTTTCAATATTTTAATTTGTTCCTCATATTTGCATAACGTTTTTCTTTTATTATTTGTTTTGCGTGTATTAAATTTCATTTTGATTGTGAAAAAAGCCCTCGAGCCTGGCATACACGTAAATTTCGCAGCTTATGCATAAATTATAATTCCAATAAAACTTATCAGCAAAAAAAGAGGGAAAAAGCAAATAGCGAGCATTTGCGCATTGCATATCCAATTGCATGAAGAAGAACAAAATCAATCAAAAGAAGAAATAAAATTGAAGCGATTTTATGCGCCTGCCCTCGGTCGCTGCCAACTTCCGTTAATCAGATTGCTGAAATGTAGCCATCATCAATTTAATTACAGGCTGAAATATGTGGAAGCAAATCAAATGATTGAAATTGTATGCCATTAATGGGTCAACATATGTAAGCCGAGAGATGGAAATGCGATTTACCAAATTGGTTTATATGGAAACACATTTAGTATTTAAATATGTACTATAATTGCTGACAAATACAATAACTGAGAATGCATTTTCAACTAGCCTAACCAGAAAAATAGTTTTCTCTTAATTAAAAGGTAACTTGTCTGATTAAAGTTTCTGCTTTAAGTTCAATGTTCTCTTAAATTTGGTTTCGTTGGTTCTTTGGGTTGAAAAATAAACATGTCATCACGCAAGAAAAGTTTCTTTTAATTTAAATATTGCATGTCGAAAGTTCTTGCCTTGGCTTTGGCTCAGCAAGGCGGCAAATAAATCAAAGGCAGTTTACCTTATTTTTGCTTTTTTTTATTTTAGTTGCCACAAATCACGTGTTTCATAATGGCTCGTGTGTTCGCTCGATAAGCCAGCATAAAAGTTACCTGGCCTCTGATTTTTGGCTAATGTTTCCGAAAGTATGATAAGTGCCCCTTTGATGGCGTACTTTGATTGTTTTTTTATACCAAGTTTGATTGTTGCCCATTTTAAACGGCGATTTTATTTCCTGGCTTAAAGCAGACTATGAAATATTTATTTGCACATTGAAAGTCTTGAAAACGTTCAGACATGAATGTATCAACCAAATCATATCGCAGACAAGGTCTTAATGCCATTGACAAGCAAAACATCTGGAAATCAAAAGAAGTATTCTGGAACTATTAAAAACTGTCAAAAAAAAACCACGCACATCTGCCGAAAGTTAAGGTTAAGTTAATGCAAACTCTATGTACTGACTGCTAATTTGTTTGGTAAGCCACTTGGAATTGGTCGTGCACAACAGAGAACTGCAATGCGTAGTCAATGCGTAGGCTTAAATGTTGTCTTTGTTTTACGTAGCATCAATCTTAAAAGATTATTTAACACATATCTGGTTCTTGGTATTCTCGGTAACATTGAATTTGGTATATATATTTAGTAATTAATTAAACTATGATTACCTTTAGCAAGTATTTCGCTTAATTTGACCATTCTTATAGAGTTTCGTCGTGTTGAACAGTGCATTTTTAAAGATTTTTGTAGATTGTGTTCATTTTGTATGTTCAACAATTAATTAAACTACCAAAAGCGACCGCAAGTGAAAGTCGGTCCTACCCGACTTCCATATTCCCGTTACTCAGGGGAAGAAATGATTAATTGCCTTCCTGTGTTCTTGAGTGGGAAACCCGAAAAGTATGCAACATTTTCTTCACTCGGCTATTTATTATCTGAATTTTTATAAAGTTTGGGGGATTAAAGATATTGAGAATATAAACGAACTTTTTTAATTTGAGATGGAAATCTTACAACAGTGAGGGCGGGAGTGGGCGTGGAAAAAAATTTGAAACAAACTTGATCTGCGTGCTGACACTAGGAGTCTAAATTTCAAATATGTGTGCTCTAGTGTCTGAGATCAACGTGTTCATACACACGGACGGACGGACAGGGCTATATCGACTCCGCTGTTGATGCTGATCAAGAATATATATACTTTATATAGTCGGAAATGTTTCCTTCTGCCTGTTACATACGACTTTAGGATACCATTTTTATTCTACGAGTAACAGGTATAAGAATATTTGGCTTTACACAGCCCAAAGGGCCATAAGCCGAACTTCTCTCAATCGCTTGAATAGTGTGTTTCAATTTTTCGCACAAGAGAAAGGAATCTACAGTTTAACGCCGAGTCCGTAAACTTTGGTAAATTTCCGTTCGAATCCGCGACAGGGCTACGCAAAATATTTTTTGAGCTAGCTATCCTGATATTATCATAGATGGAAAACCAAAGTGGGATATGTAGTAGGATTGTGACGACACATTCAAATACTTTTGGTCAACCTAACGGCTATTCCTTTTAACATTAACATTTTCATAGTACTTATGTGCATTGTACAAGGTCATCTCTGTTACACATGTACCGATTATGGCAAGTGGGGTGTGCCATTTTGTTGAAGGAGATAAATGTAAGTTTATTTAATATTACTTAAATGCTAAAAATTCACGTTTAGTTGAGCTGACTTGACGCGTCGCCGCGCGGTAAGGCCAGACTCACTGCGTGTTAGGGATGGTGCACGGATTGTCGTGCTGCTGCCACACTTTGGTTTTTTTTAAAATCAATGCCCCTGGGTCCGAACACACTCGGCAACTCCCATCGAATGCTTTGCCGAAGTCATGCATCACTGAGTGTCAGATTTTCCGTCCTCTCTTCTTGGGGAACCTGCTGTAAAAGAACCTTCACGAGGACGAACCATAGAAGTGAGTGGAAATGTTAATTTAAGGTAGAGCACATATTAAACGAGAAGGCCAAGTTAACTTCGTCTGAGCCTAAGTTTTTATACCCTTGCCAACGCTGTTTTTGAAATGTCAGAGTTTAAGAACTATTACATAAAAATCAAAAAATTTTCTAACAAAAACGCATTTTCTGACAGATAAACAACTGATGTCGACCAAATTTCGCGAATCTATTTGAAAGCCAGTAAAATTAGTAATTAACGAGTTTAATGACACTGACATTAAAAACAAAACAAAAAATGTCTTACTCAGACTCATTTTCGACCGATCGGTCCTATGGCATACGTAAGATATAGTCACCCGATGACGATCAACTTTTTCAAATTAGTTTGAAAGCGTTTAATATTAATAATCACCGACCTTAAGAACGATTTACTTGAAAACAAAAAAGTTTTTCTCACTAAGACCCATTTTCCGACCGAAGGACGCTAACATTGAAACCACAAAAGTTTTTCTCGGTAAGACCCATTTTCCGACCTATCGGTCCAATGGCAGCTATAAGATATGGTCATCCGATTTTGACCAAAGTTTGCAAATCTGTTTGAAAGCATATAATATTAATAATGACCGTGTTTGGGAACGCTAACATTAGGAACAAAAAAGTTTTTGTCACTAAGACCCATTTTTTTTGGCCAATGGTTCCTATGACAGCTATAAGATATAGTCATCCGATCCGGTCGGTTCCGACATATTAGCAGCGTGCAGTAAAAAGAAGACTCTGTGCAAAATTTCATCTCGATAGCATTAAAACTGAGAGACTAGTTTGCGTAGAAACAGACGGACAGACAGACGGACGGACAGACAGACAGACGGACAGACGGACGAACGGACAGACGCCCTTATATGGTCGGAAATGATTCCTTCTGCCTGTTACATAGATTTGCACGACTTTTAAAGATAATGATAAGATAACATATCAATCGATATGTTTGATTATTTTCAAAAATCTGTATATTCACCCTCTAAATAAAAGCATAATATACGTTAAGAAAAATTAAATTTAGACGTCTCAGTGGCGTAGAGCGCTGTATGCATAATTCATAAGCTGGTTTGTTGCTGATCTTGCTAAAAAGGATCACTGGACAGATTGCCCAGCCAGGTGGCTGGCAGCAGAATTAATTACATCAAATTTGTAAACAAACACCTTCAAAAAAACCATAGCAGAATATCGGGCTGCGAATTAAAATAGTTGGAATTCCCATGTGTTTATTGACCTGTGCAAGTAGCATAAATACCGACTTGGCAGGTTGTTGAAGGGTGAACAGCAAACAAGTCCTCTGATGAGAGAATATGCTGATTCTCGAAACAGCGCGTTGTGCGGACATACAATTGATATTCATTCAAAATGTTCATTTCTGTTGATTTGTGTTAATTATATTGAATTATAATTAACCATTGACCTTGAGCCAGCTAGATGCAAACTTTGAAAAATATATATATATAGATCCACCGTCCTTTGCGGGCAACCGACAGCTAGCTCTGCTTTTTTTCTGAAACCTAGGTGTGGGACAAGATAAGCGAAATTGTTACATTTTTAGCACCAGCAAAAGTTGCAACAACAAGAATGTAAAGCAGCGAACTGTTTGTCATTTGTGATTTTTATTCTACCTGGATTCAATGTGAAATTGAAATCGAAAATATCAACATTAATTAGATTGAATTATGAGGGGAAAACAGTCCAAAAACAAGTATATCGGAAATTTGCATTGATGTAGACGCTTATATGACGTCAAGTGAAAACAAATCGGAGAATGAAACAGTTCTAATTAACAACAATCTGACATCTTCATTATATACATACGTTTCTAAAACAAACAAGACAGAAAGTCGGCCACACCTATTACATACTATAACTATACGACTATAACATACTCATCTCTAAGTTTCTCTCTCTCTCTCACTAAGATTGCCTCTGTTGAACGGAATGTTGTGGTTATGGGTGGGGAATGTTAACTGGCCGTTCTTTGCTCATAACTTGAGTATCGTTCATCCGATCTTTATCATTACTTCAGCAAATCGATAAATATTGATTACTATATATCTCAAGAAAGAACGAACAATCTATCAGCAAAACTGTGGGAGATATGACGTTTTTTCCAAATGGCGGGGGCGGGAGGGGCGTGTAAGGGGCAAAAATTGTAAATAAACTTGATCTGCCTGCAAATATAAGAAATATATTTCCCATACATGTCAAACCTCTATCTCTTACCATCTCTGAGATCTCTCCGTTCATACGGACAGACAGACAGACGGACTGATGAACATGGCTATATCGACTCGGCTGTTGATGCTGATCAAGAATATATATCCTTCTGGCTGTAACAAACTTTTGCACAAACTTGATATACTCTATGTACCTTCGGCACAGAGTATAAAAATTTGTTTCAAGAAGGTTCATAACGACAAATAGTATGTACGATGACCAATGTATATTTATTTAATTAATTGATACTGTTGTGAATGATGTGATTTCTTATCTTTTAGTTACACAATTCTGCTAATACATATTTAGACGAACAAAAGCTCTAAAATTTGATGTCGCTTTGATTGCTACGATGACGATACGATCCCCAGTCGAACCTGACACCATGAAAAATGCACATCCTTACAAGTTCTTTTTCACCGAAGAAGATGTTCCCAAAACTGAAAAGTTCCACTAGCTTTTATTAAGGCGTGAAACCGTCAAAGAATGCTTCTTTGGGTTGATATTGGTTTTGCATTGGTTTTTTTGTTGCCTTAAACTTCGTGAATCGTTCTTGTTTCCTTTCCAATTTCTCTTTTTCAAAGAACAGTTCCAGAAGTCCATCCGTCGGAAGGGAATATTTCATGCATGCGGCGTTCGCTGCGCAAAGAATGTGTGAATAACACGTTCTTTTGGAACCCATTTTGGATGGCATGAAAAAAAGCATACTAAGGATGTGACTTTGTAACGGGTCTAGTATCCACAAAAAAAAGTTAGAAAAAGTGAATTTTTAGTTTCAATTGAAGTTGTAAATGTTGTATTTCATTTTTCTTAATCCAAATTTCGAGCAAAAATTTAATAAGAAAATTTATAATATTCAACAATCAGTTTTTAAATTGGCTTCTTAAAGTTTTATATGTTTGTTGTTATTGTTATGATCGCTGTTTCCTGTTTTTTTTTTTTTGCATCTGTAGCCGATTTGTATACTTTGATTTTGATTCCTTTAAATGTCAGCCGAATGTCCTTTCTGTAATCGTCGATCCATTCCTTCTTAAGTGACTGGAACTTCAAAATTTTAGGTAAAGTATTTCGTGATGATTTATATAAAATTTGACTCTTACCATATAATGCTGAGTTGAGTATGTGGAAACTACTATATTATATTATTATTCATATTATTCACACAACGGTTTAATTTTCAATAAAAGAAAACTTTGATTTTTTTAATTTTTAAGGCACGCACTTGCAGCTGTTGCTGTTGACGCCAACTTCTTAATGCAAGCAAAACTTGCTAGAAAAATTAAACTCAAAGGATATTTAATAATCGGACGCATAAATGTTCATTTTGTCCCGTTGGTCCTCTTTATTTTGCCTTCTTTCCCTTGGCTTGCTTCGTTTGTCTTTGTATTCCGCATTTCTTCTTCGCATACATTTTTTGTTACTTCTATGACGCATATAAAAAACAGTTGCAGCATCCTCTCTCTCTCTCTCTCTCTCTCTCTGTCACACACACAAAGAGTGTTTTTGTTTGAATCAGAGTTCCCCAGCGATAGCCCCTGGGGCACGAACTTACTCGCCAATTAACACCGAATGCTTGCCGAAGTCATGCATCACTGTGTGTTAGAGAGAGACAGTCACATTTTCGCGCTCTCTGTTTGGGGAACCCTGGCTTGAATACAGTGGTGGTAGCTGGGTGGGTGTTTGGGGGGGGGGGGGAGGGATGGGATAACAGCCCCCCCCACCCCCAAACAACCGGATACCTTTTTTGCTCATAATATCGTATCGTTCATCCGATCTTTATCATTACTTCAGCAAATCGATAAATAATTTTGATTACTATATATCTCAAGAAGGAACGAACAATCTATCAGCAAAACTGTGGGAGAAATGACGTTTTTCCAAATTCCGGGAGCGGGAGGGGGCGTGGCAAAAATTAAAAATAAACTTGATCTGCCTTGTTCAGATCGATTGCTTCAAAAGTGAAGGACTTTTCAAGTAATTAATTTTGAACAATAGCTTATATATAATCTGTTATACTAATGCGTATGCTGCGTATAATATGCTGCAAATCGAAATAAGCCGAGTTTTCACATAAAAATTTAAGAGCTAGAAATATTCTTCACAAAGTTGAAACCTTCCTTACAATATTAAACCCTCAAAGGCAATGGCTCAATCAACTCTGTCTGTCAAATTTGTTGTGCCAATTACCATAATAATACGGAAGAAGAAAGAGTGGATGGGAGGAGGCAGTGAGCAAATCAAGCGATGTCGTTTATTACAAGTGCGAGAACTTAATTAAAATGCCAAGACAAAGCAAGGCGGCAGCGGGCGAGCGAGAGGGAGAAAGGAAGAGGGGTAGTGGCAGAGCGACATAAACTATGCACAATGGGGAAGTGAAAGTGACGGAGTTGGTTTATTTGCTGTTGTTGCTGCTGGCTGCTTCAAGGACTTCCGCACATCAAAGGGGAGGCAACTCGGTTGACTTTTATGATTGCGCTTGGAAATGGTAAATGGGCAAGTTGCTTGAGTCTTTTCACGCAATTTCAAATCCCAACTCGATTTGAGTAATTTTCTGTTGAATCCTTTTTCTGCTTTTCTGCATTGCGGTCTAACGCACAGCGCAGCGGGATGGCCGGAGATGGTGTTCCGCGTCGATGCCCAAGTCCCTGCTTTCCATTATCATCAGCGCCAGGCTTTAGCCATGGCCATCGTCATTCTCATCGTCAACAGAATCGCCATTCATTGTTCAAAGTTACATGGCGCAAGTTGCTGGCTTTTTGGTTATTGGTCGTCCGCTGGCCGCTCCGTCTGGCTGTGTTAATTTAGTTCCCCAAACCGCACGCTCACATACACACTCATGTGTTTTTGCAAACGCATTTCGAGCATTTGCTTCATTTACTGCGTCGTTTGCCGCATTTTAATTGCTTCTGCACACACGTTTACAGTAAACACCGCCTAACGTTGAACAGCATAAGAGGAAATGACCGAAAAAGTTGAATTACGTTTTGAAATGAATGTATTTTTTCATTTAAGGTATATTGTGGCTCAGCATAATTAATTCTCAAAAAGAAAACGCTTAGTTATAAAAACCAATTTATGTTCCAGTCTTTTCAATTCTCTCGACAAAAAAAAAACTATGGAAAAAGACTATCAGGTCTGTTCCAATTTCCGATTGAATTTAAAAAGAACGATTAAAACGATTGGAATTCCGAATCGTTTTCATTATGATGATCCCGTTTCCAAATGAAATAGAAATCTATTTTCCTTTCGAATGAATGTTCGAACGCTTTTGCTTTCGTCTACATGCAAATTCTGAGGTACAATTTTAAAAAATTAATTTTAAATCAAGGTGTTTGCTCAATATATAATATATAATGATACTTTAAAAACTTCACAATATTTGACTTATAAAAATTGTCAATTACTTTTTATTCCACTGACTCAAAGGCAAAACTTTTGAAACCGAATAACTTGATCATTTTCCAGAAACGGGAACAGCTACCAATTCCGATTCCGCGTGATCTGATCGAAATCGAAAACGGGAACAGACCTGTATATTATTAAACTACAATAACTGACGGAAAAATAACATTGAGTTTTTTTTAGTACTTATAAGTTATAACACAGTACAACACTAAAAATAACCCCGGCATGGGACCCTTAAATTATGATAAAAGGGACCTCTGTAAGCATCACCTCATACCCAGTTTTTCAAATAACTCCTCGGTTCGCGTTTTATGGGTACTTTTATACTTGCAACACAAAACGACAACAATTTTATATTAGATTTTAAAGGCTTAAGATAATTATCTGGAAAACTGAGCAAATGTGGACAGGGACATAGTTTATTACGGAATTTTTTGATCCGTTTGATCTTCACTTTCTATTAACCCGTCTGCATGACAATCTTAACTCATATAAGAATTTATGATAATTGCGCGAATTTTCGCGAAAGTTTGAACTTAAAGTTTGAATTCTGAAAACCACAAGATCCGAGCAAAAACAACATTACTTGAATCAGGGAATTTTGCAAGGCTGCAAACCTCTAAAATTCTGCAGAAGGTTCGGTCTGGGGGTTCGAACCCATTGTAAATACCAAGGTTCGGTTCACGGACCGATTTCTGGAGCCCCTGAACCCAAGGTTTTGGTTCGAACCTTTTTTCGCTTCAACCAAGGAGCTGTTAATCTAAACTAGATATTAAATCAGAAAGAACAGACTTAAGTGTTGAAAATGCTCGTTCAACAGATACCTGAGTTGCTGGAACAGCTAGTATAGCAACATTTTTTAAGTCTCCGTTTTTACGATTTTTAAAATTTTAAAACATTTGTCGATGTATGTAATGTATGTGCTCTTTGACAATTTCCAAAGAAATCTATAAAATCATTCACAGCTTTTATATTTGATATTTGTTTATTGCTTTCTATTGCTTTCATAAGCTTCTCTTCTTCACCATCAGACGTTGAGTCAGTTGCTTTGCAACTGTACTGAACTCATAGTAGAAGAATGTTGTCGGGGCACTTAAATAGTAATAAACAATGATTTGCTGAAGATTTTAGAACAATTGCTCGTGGTCATCATATGGTCAAACGGTTTCTTTCCGTATGATCTATCATCATCACACTTTATCTTGTCACTTTACATAAAAAATCATTCACGCTTAGTTAGAAATGCAATCGTTTATAGTAAAATCTCCAGAGATTTTCAATTCAATTCATTTCAATGAGTGCTGCAGTCACGTACCCCAACAGCAAAATACCCATTTTTGAGTATTGTTGTGTTTGCTCGAATCTTATTGTGGTTTTCAGAATTCAATCTTAAAAATTGATGCTCTGACAGTTTTCCGTGGTTAAAAGGAGGAGGATGAAGAATTTTCTAAATGTGAAACAAACTTGATCTGAGTACGGTATACACCAACATACATGCAAAAATTGGTGGATCTATCTCTTATAGTTTCTGAGATCGATGAGTTCATAAAGGCAGAAAGACAGTTTTTCGCTGTCAAAAGGTGGAGAAGATGGAATTTTCTGACAGACAGACATGGCTTAATGGACTCGGCTGTTGATGCAACAATATAAATACGTTATATGATCGGAGAAGCTTCCTTCTGGCTGTTACATGCATTTGCAAAACTTCATAATTCCCTTTTCCCATTTTTAATGGGGACAGGGAATAATCATGAAAATATGACCTTTTTTGGACCTATTTACCCGTATATTTGCTCGTTTTAATGATAACACGACCAAAACGGATGCATGTTACCATCTCTTAAGGACACATTTTGTCAGTATCTCAATATATTTAAAATCTAAGAAAATTATTTCGTAAGGTTTTCTTTTAAATTCATTTTCTAAGTTAGACCTCTATGGGCGGGGTACTAACCGTTTGCTTAGGCAGGAATTTCTGGAGGCAGGAATTTGATATAACAGTTGTGGTGACACTCTTCATCTTTGGTGAATTTTCCAAAATTTCTCTCATCTCATCGCATCTCATCCAAATTAGCTCTCATCTTTTATTAACCAACAACAGATGTAGCTGTGTGTTGCTAGTATAAATGTGCCCATTAAACGTGAACTTGACGTGATCAAGAAAAACTAGATGTGAGGCTACCTGATGCCTCTAGTTTCCCAATTTATTTGTCCCGTTACCAAAAGTAAAACTTTGTCGCGCTGTGATTTTTATCAAGCTTGGTAGACTTATGTGAAAGCGAAGAAAACATATAAATACGGTGTTTAGACCCGTTTGCGTTGAAGACAAAAAAGGTTTCTCTCACTATAACTAATTTTTTGACCAATCGTTCCAATGGCAGCTATATGCTATAGTCATCCGATCTGGCCGGTTCCGACAAATGTGCAGAGTATTCATACAAAAAGACTTCGTGCAAAGTTTGGTTAAGATAGTTTTAAAACTGACGGAGGAGATAGCATAGAAACAGACGGACTCGGCTATATAAACTCCGCTCGTTACAAGCATCTGGACAATTTTAATATACCCTTTACAAGGGTATAAAAATCGATGGATCTAGTTGGTTTGACTCTACGAGTAACGGGTATAAAAAGGGCTTCTATAATTGCGAACTGAAGGCTAAATTAATATTTTCTAGTGCCTGTCTAATAAAAATAGAGGAAAGCTAACTTCGGCTCGACCGAAGTTTTTATGCCCTAGTAGCTTGTATGATTTATATAAATTAGTAGCCCGATTCCACTGACACAAATATGTACATTCGGCCAAATGTACACATTTTTGACAAGGCCTCCTATATACATTTTCTTCACCCAATTTCTATGCCAGCTATACTATATAGTTGTCCTATTAAACTTGGTGGAATTATGTGAAAGCACTGAAAACTTATAAATACAAGGTTTGGGGACGTTTGCGTAGAAGACAAAAAAGTTTTTATCACTAAAACAACATTTTAGACCGATGGTTCCTATGGCAGCTATATGCTATAGTCATCCGATCTGGCCGGTTTCGACAAATGTGCTGCGTATTTGTACCAAAAGACTTCGTGCAAAGTTGGGTTAAGATAGCTTTAAAACTGACGGAGAAGATAGCATAGAAACAGACGGACAGACGGACGGACGGACAGACGGACATGGCTATATCAACTCAGCTCGTCATGCTGATCAAGAATATATATACTTTATGTGGTCGGAGATGCTTTCTTCCATGCGTTACAAACATCTCGACAATTCTACAAGGGTATAAAAAACTTTAAACTTATGAATTAAATTGCGCAAACGCAATTTATTTATTTATTCACTTAGAGTCGACAAACAAAGGCTGTCAACAAAAGCATAAATACGTTACAAAAAAAATTTTATGAGCTGAGGAAGCCTATCAAAAAAAATCTAATAAAATTACAAAATAAACTAATAACGACTCCGACACGGTGTCGTTCATATGTGTGCGATCATATGGGCTGGGAGGGTAGGCGTTGTTCGATCGGTTCTACATTTTTAATGTTATGTTATTTTGGCTATAAATATCAAGTCCCCAACTTTTCAACTCTGTGGCTAAATTTGTCGACTTTGTGCCAAAAATGTTTGCTATCCAGCCCAGTATGGTAAGAACCCAATTTGAAATGTTCCTTTTTAAATATCTTTTTATACCCATTAACAATGGGAAAAAGGGATCATGACCGGGTGTGGTGCAACGGTAGTGTGCGCCTGCTGGTGCTGAAGGAAAAGATAAAGGTTTGACATGTATGGGACATATAATTCTTATACTTGCAGGCAGATCAAGTACATTTTTAATTTATGCCTCGTCCCCTGCAGCCCCGGCAATTACTTAAAACCGTCACATGTCCCATAGTTTTGCAGACAGATGGTTCGTACCTTCTGGAGATATGCATGAAATATTAAGTGCGCCCCCATTTATTTGAAACTAGCAGGTACCCGGCGTGCGTTGCAACGCCCCCCTTAGAAAAAGTGAAGTATACTTGGCAATTGCCGTCTATTCAATCTTCAAGATAGTATAAACTCATTAAATCTTGTTTTTAAATTTCGCAATTTTTTGTCCGTTTGATCTACACCTTCTATTCACCCATCCATTAACCCGTCTTCACGCCAATCTAAACTCATATAATAATAGTGCAAATGCTAAAATTTCTTTAAGCCGATTGACCGACACCTTCTATTTACCAGGTTTTAATTGCCAACTATTAAATCTTCATGATAATCTGAAATAGGCATAAAAAGTGAATTTCCTGATTTTTTGTAACTCTTGATCTTGACCCGTCAATTTACGCGTCTACATTGCAGCCTAATTAATACAAAAATTTTGAAAATTTCGATACTTCTTGGACCGTGTGATCTAACCATTTAAGCGTCTACAATTGCCACCTATCAAATCTTAATGATTCCCAAAATTCATAAAATTTTTCAAATTTCGCGGAAAATCTAAGCTCAAATGACAATTTTTGGAAATTTTGCTATTTTTTTGACAGTTTAGTCTATATATATATACACTTCCTATATTAACCCGTCTACTACTGCCATCCGTTAAGTCTTCATAATAATCTTTGGTCATATAAAAAATTGGCAAATGTCGCGATTCTCTTAACAGTTCCTTCTACACCTCGTATTTATTTCGTCTACACTGCCATCCATAAAATCTTCATAGTGATCTTAGGTCATACGAATAATATTCAAATTTCGCAATATCTTATTTACCAACGCCTGCGCTTTCGTCTTCGCAGAAGACGCAAATTGTTGACAAAAAGTGACACAAAAGATGTATCAATAAAAATACTTAAAGCTGTAAAAAAAATGAGCTTTCGTAAAAATACAAATGAAAATTTGGAAAACATCGCGGTTTTTTGGTCTACACTCTTATAGATGCGTCTTCAATTGGCATTTATCCAATCTTCATAATAATGTTATGTCCTATTTTGACCATTGGATCTACTCCTATTTACCAACTCATGCATTGTCATCTAATCATCAAGCGTTTTAATTAATACTCTTAAAATTAATCATTTAAATATAAGTTATGTAGCCAATTTTCAAGCCTGAGTGCTTATTTTAATCCGAATCTGTTTAAGGTACTGTCTACCATCAGAAAATTTTTAAACTTAAACGTTCCATTAGGGTCTGAAAAACATTCTGTAAAATTTTAAAGCAGATCTGACAATATGTTTTACAACAATAAACAAAAACAATGGTTTTTTCCGACCCTCGTGTATGAAAAACATCTTTATCGACCCTCGTATTTGTAAAAATTCAATGCTTTTTAATTACATTAGATTTATTACATTACAATTATACGTATGTGTAATTTATATTACATACACAGAGACCACAATACTTCCAGTCAGAGATATTAATTTGTAATATACTACAAATTCAGTGTAAAACACTATGTACACTTCACAATGTATTGCACGTTTTATTTTTTATCTTATACATATACATATACGCCAATCTAAACAACCCGGTGCATGCTACTGCAGAAACATGTCAACCGAATACAAGCAGAAGTGTGTGCCACACCCAGCGTTGCCAATTTAGCTATTTTTCCCACCAGATATAGCTATTTTGGAAGCTCGAAAGCCGAAAACTATTCAGTTTTGCCAGAGCCTGCAATTCTACCTAACTGTTTGACATTGTTTAGCTATTTTAAAGTACTCTCTTTTAAGTTTTAGCATTTTTAACAGTCGATATTTGGTGGGAGTTGGCAACACTAGCCACGCGCCAAAAAGTGGGCGCAAAGAAGAATCAAAAAAGAAAGAGACAGAAAACACAGAAGTCAGAACAATAAAAACGCGCATTTCATTTCGTTTGAAAAGTTTTGACTGAGAAGGTGTGAAGCAATGACGACAAATTTATTATTTACGAAATTTACATACAATGTAAGCACTGATAAGTCAGAATGTCACGAATGCAAACTAAATTTGACCCACATGCATGCAGCAAATTTAATACGGCACCTTTAAAAGAAGATAAAGGCATTTTTGATTAAATCAATGTGAGAAAAAGTTCCAAGGGTGGCGAATAAACACCAATCGATGCTCAATTTTGTGAGTGAAATATTGATTAAAGTGAATACGAGAAAGCATGAAGATTTACACATTAGCAATGAAGGAAGTCCATATCCAGCACACGAGCGCCAATCTCACGTCAATTCTAATCGACGTCTTACAGTGTTACAATGTATTATGTGCGTCAGATGTATATCTATTGTATTGTAATTTTATATATATTGGGTAAAACGAGGAACGAACCAAGGTTCGAACCAAAACCAAAGCCGAAAAACCTCGAACCTCAAATTTCCGAACCTTAACCGTTGGTAAATTTTGGTTCGAACCTGCAAACCTGAGGTTCCGAAAAATTTTTTTGGGTTTGCAGCCCTGGTCTTGACGCACGTTGACCCGAATTTCTTGAGAACTATTTAAACGATTTTGATCTAATTTTTTTTTGTGAAAGCTAACAAATGCATCAAATCCATATTTTAAATCTATTAAAAATCATTTTTACTTTATCGAAAACAGTTGTCGAAGCATTAACCACCTTCCAAAATGGTTGTAAGAATATAATGAGTTACTGTTTACCGATTTTCAATTTTTATTTGAAATCACTCCTAATTACCACGATTCTGGCAGGAACTAGGATATTTTTGATCGGTATAAAAATAACGGAGCTAGGACCAATACAGTGGAATAAAAGTCGATTTTCGAAATTTTGACTTCGAAACCCCATAACTCCGCTATTTATTTACCGATCCAAAATATCCTAGTTCCTGTCAAAATTACATCTGTTCCTAATCAAACTCCGTTTCCAGTTTAACATTCAGATAATCCGTCTTAAAAAATGATTGCAATCATGGTCCGATGCTTTAAATTTTTGGCCAACTTTGAACCGGAATACAACAACAGCAGCAAAAACCATAAAAAAAAGAATTTCTAAGCTTAATTTAACCGATTACCGGTTACACTCAGAAAAAAACGACCGCAGAGTTCTAGATCGACCGGTGTAGAATTTATACTGTTTTGTACTTAAAATTTCTAGTGTGTTGTGTTCTTGGACGTACTTAAATCAAGTACGAATCATTCTAGAATGAACTTACAATGCAAGCTCCAAAAACTGTGCTACGGAAAATTTGATATAATATAGAGACCTAGTTTCAAGAACAAATTGGGAAAAGCCTAGAATTTTATAGGCTTAAGCCAAAGAACATTTTGAACTTATTTAATGAAGCATTATTTTGTTTCAAGAATGTTTTGGGGTTGACTTTAAAATTAATAATTTTTCGCTGAAAAGCATTTTAAACTTAGTTTGAGAGTAAATCGGGCTGTACTCAAGACCATAACAAACATATAGTAGGACCAAAAAGGTTTTACAATATTTAGTTCGAAATGTACTTAAAATGTCCCGAAACTGTCTTAAAACAAGTATTTCGGGATTGAAAAAATCGTTCTTGATATAAGACTTTTGTACTTGAATCAAGTATTTTCGTACTTAGCGTACTATTGACATCGTTTGTACTTGATGCAAGTACGAAGCTCTTGGTTTTTTTTCTGAGTGTACCGATAATTTAACCGATATAATCCAAATTATGAGAAGCATGTCAAGCCTCACGAAATATATTCAGTCGACAAAGTTAACTCAATATTAACTTAGAAAATCAAAGCCATAGAAACAACACTACTTGGTATAGGGTATTTTGCAGCCGGGGCACTCGATTGCAGCACTTTTGTTTTTAGTCTAGTATTTTTAGATGCGTTAAAGCAAGGACACTACATATATAGATACCGCATCTCAAACATACTTTTTTATTTATTTTTTTGGGATCCAATGTCAGCTCCCAAGAACATTCGTTTTTGGTTTCTCTTGCGTCATCTATAATATCTATAAGTCTGGTTAAAGATATGTCATCTGATCTCGTAGCCGAGCATAATTGTTTTACTGCACAAATAAAGTGAATCAGTTTTTATTCGAAATTCAAGCGCGTAAAAGGGAATTTCCAAAGATTTAAGGGGCACCGCTGTATATCCCAAACAATTAGTATTAACAATCAGGTTCTATAGCTAATGTAAACTGTATCTGTCAAAGTAAAGGGACATGTCACCGTTATCTTTCTTCCCTCTTTACAGCACACACTCGCATGTAAAGTTTGCCAACCCGCAATTTGAATGCGCGACATCATCATTGACATTGGCGGCCGTTTCCTCTGCCCATTCTATTCGACGCTTCTGTTTGACGCATAAACCTGAACGCCATTAAACGAAATGAGTTTCAGACAAATTATCTTCGTGGTCGTAATAAAAAAAACCAAAAACAACCAGAAAACCACTTGGGATAGTCGCCAACGTTCGATTTTAATGTTTAATGATCAATTCCTGGCACGCCCACACTTATGAACGCCTCCACGGCCCCCAGCAAATGATTTCATAATTCAGTTCTTCTTCTGGAAAGGGAAAAGTTTAATTAAGTTGCTTAGTAAATCAAATCAAATGAGCAGCTAGCACCTGAAGCAGTTTTTCTTTCCACTTAATCCTCGCGTCTCGCCAAAGTGGCATTAAAACAAATTACAAGTAATTAAAGACTCATTTTTCATTGACGACGACTAAGGAGAATGCTGCCAAGTGCAATGCAGTTGCAATTTTTAAGTTAAGCGTTGCCTGGACTGATAATCCGTTGAGAGCAAATGAATTTCTTTAAGAATTAAGCATCAATTTATTTATTTCACTGAGAAAAAAATCAATCTAAAGCCAAGATTATAGTCTTGAAACGAGACGAAACGGTGTCAGAATTCGACAGACGAGAGAATCTTAACCCAAGATTATATTCTCAATTTAAATCTTAATCCAACAATATTGAATTAAGATCGTTTATACTCGACTTTAAGATGAAACAATCTAATTTTTTAATATAAAAACGAGAAGGCTAAGCTAACTTCGTCCGTGCCGACGTTTTTATACCCTTGCAAGCTCTTGTCTTCATCACGCTCCAGCTCTACTTGACGAGAGTTGATACCCGAGACGCATTTTGCTCGTAACAGATGCGAGCTCTATCACGGGAGCCTGCCGTCGCTGCTCCTGGGACTTTGAAGACACTCGTGGCATTTTGATTGATTTTATTGGCCACAATATTGGTTTCAACAAATTAAGCACATAAATAAACAAACAAATAAGTTCCTTTCGGTCTCGCAGCTCAAACTTGACTGCCACATATACATTTATTTTACTAGAAAAGTTCCTACGCCTTCTAGGAAAGTTGTAAAATTGACTCTTCGATCGATCGTTCCTATGGCAGCTTTAAGAAGTAGTCATCCGATCCGGGCGGTTCCGACATGTTAGCAGCGTGCAGTCAAGAGAAGACTCTATGCAAAATTTCAGCTCGATAGCTACAAAACTAAGGGACTAGTTTGCGTAGAAACAGACAGACACGGACAGACAGACGGACGGACAAAGCTTAATCGACTCAGCTCGTCGCCCTGATCAAGAATATATACTATACTATATATATGGCTATATATAATATATGGGGCCGGAAATAAATATTTCTATGCGTTGCAAACTCCTGGGCAAAATTATAATACCCTTTGCAAGGGTATAAAAAGGCAAAAATATATTAGGCATTTTTATACCCTTGCAAAGGGTATTATAATTTTGCCCAGAAGTTTGCAACGCATAGAAATATTCATTTCCGACCCCATAAACTATATATATTCTTGATCAGGGCGACGAGCTGAGTCGATTGAGCTTTGTCCGTCCGTCTGTCTGTCTGTCTGTCTGTCTGTCCGTCTGTCTGTCTGTCTGTCTGTCCGTCTGTTTCTACGCAAACTAGTCTCTCAGTTTTAAAGCTATCGAGCTGAAATTTTGCACAGAGTCTTCTTTTTACTGCACGCTGCTAATATGTCGGAACTGACCGGATCGGATTACTATATCTTATAGCTGCCATAGGACCGATCGGTCGGAAAATGGGTTTTAGTGAGAAAAACTTTTTTGTTTCCAATGTTTACGTGATTAAACTCGGTCATTAATAATATTATATAATTTCAAACAGATTTGAAAATTTTGGTCAAAATCGGATGACTATATCTATAGCTGCCATAGGACCGATCGGTCGGAAAATGGGTCTTAGTGAAAAAAAACTTTTTTGTTTTTAAGTAAATCGTTCTTAAGGTCGGTGATTATTAATATTAAACGCTTTCAAACTAATTTAAAAAAGTTGATCGACATCGGGTGACTATATCTTATGGTTGCCATTGGACCGATCGGTCGAACATGAGTCTTGGTAAAAAATTTTTTTGTTTAGTTTTGTTAGCGTCCTTTAACTCACTGATGACTTATTTTATATGCTTTCAAATAGATTCGCAAAATTGGGCCGAAATCGGCCAATACCACCGCTCTACCCTCGAGCGTCAACTGTCGTCTCTCATGGTAATAATACACGATAATACATGAATGAATAAACATAGATTGCGACATCCCGCGCACAAAAGTGGTCATCTACTGCGCAGGCACCGCTGACGTCACGGTTCGCGTGCTGCTATTGGTTGAAAATATAGAGAGGCGCCATTTAAAAAAGAGAGCAAAGCTTGTGACAGTGGGACCAATTTTATAAATTTGCTATTATTTTTTAATAGTATTTAGCTTGTGAATTATCTCATTAAATTCATACATATTTTTATTTAATTTAAATATAGCAACATATAACTAAATAAAACGTCAAATGTTATTGACTGCTTATAACATTTTAATGAAAGATATTGTTTTTTTGTTTGTTATTTTGCCTGCAGCCGACCACAGTGCACCTCATTTTATCTAACTGTGTTTTTTTTACAGGGTTGTCGAAACTCTCGAATATCACACGTTTTGTATGTCAATTGTATGGCCTTAATTTATATAAAAAAAAACGTTATATGGTGGCAGCTCTTCGAAAAGCACCGCTGACGTATTATAACGGGAAAACATGCGCATGTCGCAATCTAAGTTTATTCATTCATGACGATAATACACGGTTTAGAATTAAGTTAATTTATTATTTACTTTATTAGGTCTGAATCCGTTCGTAGCCGTCCACCAACTGCCGTGTGCCTGGGCAGTTTATATCAACCTGTCTATGACAGAAGTTTCATGGGTATCTATGTTGTGTTATTTGTATTTGTATTTTTAATATTAGTTATAAGTTCCGGCTATCACATTCCTCCATTGTTTTTGGCGTCCCGCTCTAAATCTCATTGCCTTTAGTGGTAGCCGACATTGGGGAATTTTGATTGAGTTGATCTTCCTCCGCAAGGGGTGTCAACGCCATCATCGGCGTTGAGGAGACAACTGGAAATGAAGGATCTAGAAGGTTTGTCGTGGTTAACTGAGCCTCGATTTCTTTAGATCCCGAAGTCGTTGGTATTTTTTTTAAATAACAAACGTTTAGCGTCAGCATTCTTCCTCCTCCGTCAATTTGAACTATGTTGCCATTTTTCTCTTTTGTTTCGTATTCTGGTGTATCGAACGTTGGAGTCAGTTTGTTTGTTAGTAAAAGGTTCTTTACTAGAACCTTGTCACCAACGTATATCTCTACCTTTTTAGCTCAATCAATTAAATCAATTAAAGGCCACCACACTTTAGCTCTTAAGCGTCTTTTCATTGCCAATTCTCCCGGGTGTCCTTCGTGCGCTAGTTAAGTACCTGTTCACGCAAGCTCACCGGAATTACAATTCGCGTTCCGCGGAGTAAAGTACCGCCAATTGCTGACATCTTAAAGCGGAATTGATAGTATCTACTCGATGCCGCCTTTTCATACGAATTGTTACTTAGGCATGTTAACACTTTTCTATATTTAAAATAGCTGCCCGAAATCTTCGAGACGATTACTTCTTCGAAAGTGATACAGGTACAATAGAGGTGACTATGTGAAAGATATTTTTCTCGCCGCTCCAGTCGGAACTATCTGTGTTGTTTATCTGGCACAACCTTGAGAGCGAATCTGCAATGTTCTCCTCACCCGACCTGTAGATCACTTTAAGCTTGAAAGCTTGGATTCTCAGAAGTCATTTCTCGATTCTAATCGGCGGTTTTGATGTTGGCTTGAATATGGTTTCGAGTGGTTTGTGATCAGTTACCAAACTCTAGTTCTGCATGGTAGTGATAAAATTTTTCTACGGCCCATTCCAGGGCCAGGCTTTCTTTTTCAGTCTGAGAATATCGTTTTTCAACGTCGGTTAGACTTTTGCAGGCAAATTAAGTTATGTTCGGGTTGCCTCCCTAACCGGTCAGACGTCCGCTATATGTCGAGTTCTTAAGCTAGTGTCAAAGTAAAACAAATTGGGTATTTCAGCTAATTGTGATTTGAGGTCATTAAAGGCGTCTTCATATAAAAAGTAACTAGTCCGAGAAAACTAAGCAGCTCTTGTTCGAAGGATCTCGAAATGTAGATATCACCTGTGCCTTCTCTGGATCCGATTCTATGCCAGCTTTCGATAGAACATGTCCAAGAAACTTGAGCTTCTTGGCTTTCAGAGTGCACTTTTCATTGTTCAAAAGAACTTTATAATACTTAAATATCTTTTTGATTGTCTCGAGTGGTTTGTCGTGCTCAAATTCATTGTGTCCAATAATTATAACATCGTCAATGTAATTTTAGCAATTCTGGCACGGCGCTATCAGTTGCTCTTAATTGCTCTGAAAAATTTCAGGTGGCGAACTTACCCCAAACATAAGCCGCCTAAATTTGCCTTTTGAGGCTATAAATGTTGCCGGATTCGTCTTGTTCCAGCTGATGCTATGCATTCTTCAAATCAAGTCAATAGAAGAACTTTGCATCTCTAAGTCTCGTCATGAAGGTCTCAAATGTTGGCAGGGGGTAATTTTCCTGAGTATCGCCTTATTGGCCTTGGCATTTGGCATCCAGGGGTTCGGGCCTATCACTGCCTCAATAATATCCATGCTAATGCCTTGATCAAGCCTTTCTTTCGCATTTTCTTACAGGGCAACAGGTATCCTTCTAAAGGGCTGTTAAACCGGATTGACGTTTGCGTCTATTGATTGTCATAGACGTCTTTCCATTTTGGAAATGGAGTAACGGTTCCGATATGGTAGACGTCTGTCTCCCCAGCAACGAATGGTGTCCATTTTCTATAACGTAAAATGTAGCAATCGCCTCTTGATTTTTGCTTAGCGATATTGAAACTTCAAAGACCGTAGTAATTTTTAAAAGTTTCTCCGATGCGTAGGCTCGAAATTGTTTGGTGGATTGCGAACGCACATGGAACATCGGAGTCTGCTTCTCCTCCAGCATTATCCAATCGACCTCTCTTATGAGTAGCCATCGGATTTTACGCACTTTTTAAATGAAGGTCGATTGAGGTGAAAATTTTGATTTATACTAATTTAATAACCCACTTTACATTGAAAACTGCATATTCAATATATGCAATTTTTGCATTTTGTTTGCATATTTTGCAT
Source organism: Lordiphosa magnipectinata (assembly GCA_037044535.1). NCBI lineage: Eukaryota > Metazoa > Arthropoda > Insecta > Diptera > Drosophilidae > Lordiphosa > Lordiphosa magnipectinata. Next base: position 52,393 of record JBAMBO010003914.1, read on the forward strand.
ATGCAAAATATCCACTTTATCCCACAAGATCTTTAGCGTTAACCTTAAGTCTTGGATTAATCTCAGGACTATAACACTTCTTCACAAAATTAAAATCATATCTCCCACAGTTTTGATGATAGATTGTTCGTACCTTCTAGAGATATCTAGTAATCAAAATTATTTATCGATTTGCTAAAGAAATAATAAAGATCGGATGAACGATACACAAGTTATGAGCAAAAAAAAGTTAACAGGCACATACATTTACATTTACAGAATACAGAATAAAACATTAGTAGTAAAAATAAAATTACATAAAATACACACACACTCACATACAAATAAATAAAGTCGTTCATCGTAAAAACCTGTCTTGCATTGTAAAAATGTTTAATTTTTTATTTTTCTATTGTGTTCAACCATATATTCTTTGTAATCGGGCTGCAAATCGGTCTTGAACCGAACCGGTTCGAACCCGGAATTCCAGCTTTGTTTTTACTGTGAACCAAACCCTGAACCGAACCTCGAGGACGAAAATAGATGAACCCGAACCCGTTCCGAACCCAAGCTTTTGGTTCGGCTAAAAAAAAAAATTGTACACTAAGGTTTATTTGGGTACCCTTCTATGTACGTATTACGTACGATTTTATCGATATTTTCTATATTTTTCAATAAAAACCCGGATCTTAACAATGAACAGGTCGATGAGGTAATTGAGGCGTCATTTGACGCGTGATATGAACTGTATTTTGACTGCGCTTTAAAATATAGATTTAATATATATTTATTAAATTAACAAAAGATATTTATTTTTTATTAAATTGATGGAACGGAGGAACTGTTTATTTTTTAAATTCATCATCTTTCAAAATAGAGCATTCGAACTACAAGGCATAAAATAAAAATTGGGGAAAGCTAACTTCGGCTCGACCGAAGTTTTTATACCCTAGTAGCTTGAATGATTTATATAAATTAGTAGCCTTTTCCACTGACACAAATATATACATTCGGCCAAATGTACATATTTTTGACAAGACCTCCTATAAACATTTTCTTCACCCAATTTCGATGGCAGCTACACTACATAGTTGTCCTATCAAACTTGGTGGAATTATGTAAAATCATAGAAAACTTATAAATACGAGGTTAGAGGACGTTTGCGTTGATGACAAAAAGTTTTTCTCACTAAAACTAGTTTTTTGACCGATCGTTCCTATGGCAGCTATAAGCTATAGTCATCCGATCTGGCCGGTTCCGACAAATGTGCAGCGTACTTGTACCAAAAGGCTTCGTGCAAAGTTTGGTTAAGATGGCTTTTAAACTGACGGAGGAGATAGCATAGAAACAGACGGACAGACGGACGGACGGACAGACGGACATGGCTATATCAACTCAGCTCGTCATGCTGATCAATAATATATATACTTTATGTGGTCGGAGATTCTTCCTTCTATGCGTTATAAACATTTGGACAATTTAAATATACCCTCTACAAGGGAATAATACCCTTATAAAACATATACTGAGAAAAAAAAATCAATCTAAAATCTAGGTTGAAAATCTCGTTTTCAAGAACCTTGCAATCTTATAAAAACAAGACTGAAAAATCTTGAAAAGAACTTAGAAATCTTAAAAACAAGATTTATCATCTCGCAACTTATCAACCATCCTACAGTTTTCTGTTTTCTGGACTCGATCCACGACCTCTCTGTTCAATAACACATTGGTACGGCCGATTACCCTGTTTACCCGTCGGGGGTCAATTGTTGGGCGCGGCCAGTTGCGGAATAAGAGCTCAGGCTTGAAAAATCTCCTGTTCTTATGCTGCAGCTGGTTGAGTCTGACAGTTGACGCTTGATGGTAGAGCGGTGGTGTCGATGTTTCAGTGCGCAGAAGGTACTGAGCTCAAGTCCCAGTATCGGCGGATTAATAATTTACAACTTTTATAAGTTTTTCAGAAAGAAGAAAAATGTTAATAACTAAAACTACTAACTAAACCCAACCAAATCACACCCACCACCCTTTCTCCCAGCCATCACCTAAAAATAAAAAATGCTTAATTTATTTTTGTCTTTTTTTTCAAATTAATTAATGAGATTGTTTCATCTTTAAGGCGAGTATAAACGATCTTAATTCAATATTGTTGGATTAAGATTTAAATTGAGAATGTAATCTTGGGTTAAGATTATCTCGTCTCTGTCGAATTCTGACACCGTTTCGTCTCGTTTTAAGATTATAATCTTGGTTTAAAATTGATTTTTTCTTACTGTATGAAGAAATCGAAAGTATTTATGTTTAAGAGAACCGAGGTTCGAACCAAAACTTTGGGGGTTCAGTGGTTCCAGGAACCGGTCCGCGAACCGAACCTTAGACTTTAATACTGGTTTGAACCCCCGGACCGAACGTTCTGCAAAATTTTAGAGGCTTGCAGCCTTGGTATCTATAGCCCTGTGAACTAAGTCGCTCAAATTATTAAGACGAATATTTTGTCTGGCAGGAGATCACACTATCGCGTTTGTAGTATTTTTTAAGTACCTTGGACACGTTTTCGGCAAGTCACCCAAAGGGAAGAACTGAATTTTCTATAATTTGGCATCCATGAACCAGCAATTTATGCACGGTCGCAGACATAGGGAACCAGCGATAGCTGTTCATGTACAAGAAATCAGTTTTTTCACAAAACTCTTTAAATTTTATAGCGCGTATTTTACACTCGCAGGAAAGGGCATTCAAAATAATGTGGTAACTTTCAGCACTTTTTCATTAAACTCCAATTAAGCTAAATAATTCTACATTGGAAAATAGTCTTCTAGCAGTATTCCCATCATTTGAGTTATCAACCCATTTTGTTTGGGCTTATGGACTCCGAACTCTAGACACTATTTTGTTTGTACGCGTCATTAATTTTGGCTTTATCGATCTCTCCGGCTACACGCCATTTTTTAATTGTTTGAAGTGTTGCTCTCTACGATAAATTTAATACAAATTCCATAAGCCGTATCCGGACTCAGTATTGAAGTGCGGCTGGCTTTACTGCGTCCGAACCAATATGGGTGGTTTTTAAAAACATTTTTGTACTTGCACCGCAAATAGGATAAGATTGAGATGAGGTTGTTCCTGTTAAAACATTCAATACCTTGCCATCAATTAGTGTCATGTGCAAATCAAATGGAAGCACTATTTTTCGAATTCAAACGATTTTAAATTTGTTATTTGTTGGTCCAAATTTAACTTTTCTTTTAAAATACTTTGTTTGCTTTCTTTGAAAAATTCCATTTTTAACGGCCTCACAGACTGCTGGATTCCGGTTTTTTCAAATTATCCTTCTAAAATTATCTGTCAACTGTAATGGTATAAATGTAGTGACAAATAGCGATTGGTTATAGCTTTCAGGCACGCTTTCATTATTGCTGCTTGTACGCATTTTGTTCCGACCAGCTATCAAATGAGAAATATCAGAAGAATTGCTCAAGACAGGTCCTTGCAGCATAATGATTCGGGAGGCGGTATGGCTTAACAAATTTTTGTAGTGATACCTCGGCAACGGATTCCTTTACCATAACGCCCAATCGTGAATTGGCCTACAGTATTTTCTCATTGCTAGGGCGTATGCCACAATTTTACTGAATGCACATTACTCGAAAGCAGTCATACTGTCTTTTGGTAGTAGAATTGTCCAGTAAAAAGGCTAAGGCCTCGTCCTCTGCCATGTTCTACAATTTTAATAATAGGTGCTTACATCATTAGAGCTATTGAAACCGAGATAGTCGTTGAAAATTGATTTTTGTGACCTTTGTCTTTGAATAACTAACGACGCGCACACTTTTGACACAACGTCTAGAACGCCAAAACGAAGGTGTATAGAAGTTTCCAGCTTATTATCTCAAATTCCGAGGTGAAACCTTAATTTGACTGGACTAATATGTCCCAGATGTCCTTTATCTCAGATTTATCTGGCGATTTTAGCTTGCTGCAAATTATACAAAAAATCTTTATCACTGCTGCCCCGCTTTTGCAGAGACTGACGCAGCATGTAGAAGAAGGTAAGCATCGTTCTCTTTCGATAAATCGGTAACAATATTTCTATTCAGACTAGATTTGCCGTCCTCATATGCCAAACTTGGCCGGCCAAGTTTATATTCATTATTTTGCTTCTGATCCAAATCTTTCATTTACATTTACAGACATTTTAAGCAGTTCTATTCATTCGGTCTTGCTGCAATGTCACGACACCTGTTCGCGTTCGCAGACTTTAACAAATTATCAATTGATTCGATAAAAGATATAAACAAAGCCTGAAGTTGACAAAATATATTTTATTAATTACAATATTTTGCATGCTTCTTTTAAACCGACCCATGTGCCTATTTAATTTCTTTCCTGGCATAATGCTGAAACGCATGCATTTCCGATTTTATGTCCGATATAGGTTTTTTTGATAAGTCTGAGGCAGATATTTTCTTAAATGCCCAGACCAACAGTGCACTACTGTCCTGCTTGTTCTTCTTCCAAACGTCAAGCATTTATCTAAGGCAAAACCGATTTCTTCTGCAATGATTGAATTTATTTGGAAATGGCGCAAATATGCGCAAAAACTGTTAACACCATCATATTGTACACTCAGAGAAAAAATAGAGAATATCACTCTTGAATATAGAGCATTCGTTCTCAAAAGTACGGTAAGAGTGAAAATTTTTGATCCAAGAGCGAAATTCTTGATCCAAGAGTGAATTTTTGATCCCGACATTGCTGATTCAAGAGTTAAAGCTCTTGATACAAGTACGAATAATTCACAAAATAAATAACTTAATAAGAATATTTGGGGTGGGGGTGTGAGAGACACGACCGACCCGACCCGACCGACGTGGTCCGTTTGAGATAGCCACATGGATATTTTTATACTCTGTACCAAAGGTAAACAGAGTATATTAAGTTTATGCAAATTGTGTAACAGGGAGAAGGAATCATTTCCGACCCTATAAAGTATATATTCTTGATCAGCATCAACAGCCGAGTCGATTTAGCCAAGTGCGTCTGTCCGTCTGTTCGTCTGTCCGTCTGTTCGTCTGTCTGTCCGTCTGTCTGTCCGTCTGTCTGTCCGTCTGTCTGTCCGTCTGTATGAACGCAAAGATCTCAGAGATGGTAAGAGATAGAGGTTTGACATTTATGTGACATATATTTCTTATACTTGCAGGCAGATCAAGTTTATTTTTATTTATTTGGAAAAAACGTGTATCTTCCACAGTATTCAAAATATTTTATCGATTTGCTGAAGGAATGATAAAGATCGGATGAACGATACTCAAGCTATGAGCAAAAAACGGCCAGTTTGCCCACTGGTGACGAAAACACACTTTTAATTAAGCGCAATTGACTTTCGTACGCATCGGACGACAATCTGCGCTTGCGCTCTCTCAGCGAAAGCGAGTCCAACGCTATTCTCTTAACGACAAACTGCGCATGCGCTCTCTCTCTCGGCGAGAGCGAGTCCAACGTTATTCTCTCAAAGTTAAGTTGCCCTCACTCCTCTTGCCTATAAAAAACCAAATTGAGAACGTTTAGAACGAATTTATCTCGATTCTAAGAGCGAAACTCTTGAAAATTCAAGAATGACTAATTTTTTTTTTCAAGACCGTTCGTACTCAAATTATTCGTTCTAGTTTTTTCTTAGTGTATGCATATTAAAGGCGAATTGGACTTTATTTCAAGGCTACTCACCGGTCCGGAACCAAACCCGTAAGAACCGGTTCGGACCATGAACCGAACCCCTAATATTTTTGACTCTTCGAACCTGAACCCTAACCGGGCCACTTTTTCAAAAATTAGGTTCGGTTCACAAAATTACGAAGAAACATAGAAATTCCTTGTAATTTGACCGCTATCACTCAAGAAGTTCTCCAACCCTACGACATTTCTCTAGTTTAGATTTTTACCTTCACCGTCGATAATGGATCGAAGATGGTTCCAGCAGGAGAACTTTTAAATGACAACTGCAGAGCAGAAAAGAAATGCAACTATGAAGAATGTAATGTTGATGAATGCGAATCAAAAGCATTTATTGATTTAGACGATAGATAGATTCCATGGAGGGCTCTATAATTACAGTTCGTTGTGCTAAATTAAGTAGTTAACGATTTTTTTTTTGCGAAGTTCAGTTTGACATTACTAGAGTTCGCACATTTTGTAAGAAAGTCCGTACTCGCACTATATGAAATCTATTGCATATAGAAAAATTAAAAAAAAAAAGTGAGAAAGTCGGCCACGCCCGACTTTAGCATAATCTGTACCGGTTCATTTGCTCCCGACTATAATATTATAATACATCCAAGGAGTCACGCGTTTATCGTGCAATATTTTTATTATAAGCTCATTTCTAAGTTTCACTCTCCCTTTCTCTCTCTATCTCTCACTATGATTGCCTTTGTTCAAAGGAAAGCTGTGGTGATGGGTGGGGGGAGTGCGGGGTGTTAACTGGCCGTTTTTGCTCATAACTTGTGTTTCGTTCATCCGATCACAAGATTATCATTCCTACAGCAAATCGATAAATAGTTATGATTACTAGATATCTCCAGAAGGTACGAACCATCTATCATCAAAACTGTAGGAGATTCGACGTTTTTCCAAATTGAGGAGGAGGGAGGGGGCGTGGCAAAAATTGAAAATAAACTTGATCTGCCTGCAAGTATAAGAAATATATGCCCCATACATGTCAAACCTCTATCTCTTACCATCTCTAAGATCTGTGGGTTCACACAGACGGACAGCCAGACGGACGGACAGACGGGCATGGCTATATCGACTCGGCAGTTGATGCTGATCAAGAATATATATACTTTATAGGGTCGGAAACGATTCCTTCTCCCTGTTACTTACTTTTGCACAAACTGAATATACTCTGTGTATCTTTGGTACAGAGTATACACAGTGCTAGACTGTGGATGCGAAGGAACTTCTTCAAAAATTGTCCTAGAGAACATATAGTACATCGACCAATGTCTTAAAATTTTGGAAAGGTCAAAAAAACGAGGAACAAAAAGATATTGCCTTAACTATACTTGCTTGCTGTTTCAGCATCTCAGGTATCAGTAGAACGAGCCTTTTCAACACTTACGTTTGACTTTTCTAATCTTAGAGCTAGCATAGATGAACAGTTCTTGGAAGATATAATGCTCATTAACTTATACTAAGCAGTTCTCAAAAGTTGTAGGTGTCTATTGAATTTGATAATTATAATTACATTATTGAAATAAAGAATATTATTTTTAAAAATTAATTTTAATCCCATGTGCTCTACGAATCTTCTACACATAAAATACATCGAAACTATTCTTTTATGTTCAAGCGAATCGAGGTTCGAATCAAAACCTTGGGTTCAGGGGTTCCAGAAACCGGTCCGCCAATCGAACCTTAGACTTTACAACGGGTTCGAACCTCCGGACCGAACCTTCTGCATAATTTTAGAGGTTTGCAGCCTTGCTTTATTTATAAATAACTGATATACCAGATCTGCTTCACAAAACGTAATCACTTTTAGATTAGGCCGTACTCAAAAGACACGACAATAACAACATATGAAATAATTTCAAAACAAAAGTACACATGCAGTTTTCTCTACAATCCTTATTCAAATATTTGGACCTTTGTTTTCCATAGTTGACACAAGCTGCATGATCAAAATTTTAAAAATTCCACTGCTTTAAACACAACTAATATTTTTAGCAAAAACACCACGTGGCAAGCTTTTTCGAGACAGCGGACTTTCCAGCCCTGAATCAGCCACAGGGATGGCACAATACATTTTTTGGAGATATTTGAATACTGCCTGAGGTATTTAAAAATAGAGGAAAGGTAACATTGTTATATACCCCTGCAACTGGTATAATTTATACAAATAAAGGTTTTTAACGATTTTAACTAAATAATTTAATTTTCGCTTTCAACAATATTAGCTGAGTTATTTGGCGCCACTACTTTAACCATTTATTTGCCAGTTTCTTGTTAGTTAGACGACGATTTTGTATGGAATCCGATTATATTCGTAACTGAAGTGTATAAAATTGCTACCAAACAAAACAAAAAAGGATTTTCTCACTAGAACTACCTTAACGACCGATCGTCGCAATTTGAGCTATATGATATAGTCATCAGAAGCGAGTGGAGGGCATTCATTGCAGAGGCCAAGACCGTCAAGCGGTTGTGATGCAACATCGGGCCAATAAAGAAGAAGAATTGTTCTAAAATCTTCAGCAAACACATTTTTTAGTACTATCTAAGTACCCCGACAAACGTTCTTCTACTATGAATTCAGTACCAGAATTGGCTGCAGGATTCTCAGACCCCAGAATTCATAATTGGTTGACAAAAAACATTTGTAAAGCAAGTAAGGTATATATTCTTGATCAGCATAACGAGCTGAGTTGACATAGCCATGTCCGTCTGTCCGTCTGTCTGTCCGTCTGTTTCTATGCTATCTCCTCCGTTAGTCTTAAAGCTATCTTAACCAAACTTTACACAAGGTCTTTTGTTACAAATACGCTGCACATTTTTAGGAACCGGCCGGAGCGGATGATGTAATGGTCGGCCAAATTCGTTCAGCAATAGTTTCGCAAAATTCAATGCCAAGTTTTTTGCATGATGAAGTTGATCAGCATGAACGTGTATAGACCTTCATGCAACTGAAATTTGATAGGGAAACTATCGATAGTTAGTCGGTGTACAAGCTGCTCGAAGGTGAGTGAAGTTGGCTGCTGTTTCCGCTTGCTGTCAAGCGTTCTCTTCTCTCTTGGTCTTGACTTCGTGCAGACGTACTCTCGCTTAATCTTTGTGAACAAGGCGCATCCTTACCAATAAAATCGTTTGGTGTTAAAAATACTGACCTAGCAACTAACTAACAAGAGCCAATAGGACTATTTCCATTCTTACATACGGCCATTCTCAGCAAAGTCAAATCTTTGTTTCTGAGCCAGGTAAATATCAGTAGCAGTGCGTTAGGAGCAACTTGACTTATTGCACAACTAATCACTGGCACAACTGGCGTTTTGGCCACTGACCTTCAATTGCAATTGTCTTGAAGAATATCGGATTGGGCGAGAAGCACGCAAATCTTGCGCCTGCAGCGTCGGTGCTGCTGACGTCACAAGTGCGCTGGCTCTACAGGGTACTGGTGACGATTCCATTTCGACGATACAAATTCCGGCCAGAAACGCTAACAAAGGGTAGCCTATTTGTTCTGCGGATGTCACCAACAACCTGCAGTATCTGGGTGCGAAACAGCGACAATAGGAGCAGTGCGCAATAGTGACGTCATCACCGGACTAGAACCTTGAGGCAGTTGCAGGTCGAAACTCGGCCACAGGAAGAAGAAGAAGGATCCGTAGAGAAGACAGAACACGGATGACACAAAGCGATTGAAGCTGGAGACTGGGTGTGAAGGATGGCACAGAGGGAACACTGCTGAATTGAGCTAACCTTAAACCATCCAAAACTCGTCCGAAACGTAGCTCCAATGCCGACAGCTAACTAGTGTGCCAGACAGACATTTGTGTTTTGGTTTATTTTTGGTTTTGATTGATTTTCTTGTGTAGTTGATTGGATCAGTATCTGTTGACAATGTATTAATTTAACTCCCTTCGCAGAAAAATCGCCACGCTACAGCCCATTTCCAAATGAGAATCTAATTAAACTTTTTCAAATCGACACAGTAACCACTTCCACAGCATCGAGGAGAGCTCTCTTCGTGATTATGTGTGGGTAAGTGCGCCTTCTGCGCTTGCAATTATGTGCCTTGGAGTTGAATCTATTTGGTAATGACAAATTTCCTGCGATCAGAGTAATCATACATGGATATATTAGCAACAAGCCAATGAACCAGGCATAACTGTAATATTGTTGTTATGATGGCCGTATCGGAGTCAGCTGATCGAGTCGCTCGCTTATTGCTTGTATGTACCGGTAGTGTTTATACCCTGTAATTTGATAATGAAATGGTAGAATCAAAATCGTATTTGCTCTACAACAATGAAAATTTTTGAGAAAATTAATCAAACCCAAACATGAAATTGATTTGAAGTACGATTCCTAATATTGGTTAAACCATAAAAGTACAACGTAGTAATCGGATTGGAATCTATTGAATACGAATTCTTCCCAACATTATACCGACTAGATTAGATTAATAGTTTATAACATATATATACCTTATCCCCTGCCAGTAATCATCATGAAATATTATGAATATTAAGTCTTCTTCATTTTTCTATATTAATAATATTTACTAAAATATTCACCAGCTGCTGGCGCCAGCTGTGAAGTAACTAGCCATGAAAAAGCAAAAATTCTCTAACTATTGCTGTTCGGATTCGGCGTTAAACTGTAGGTCCCGTTCTCTTGTGCGAAAAATTATAAGCACACACGCCAAGAGATTGAGAGAAGCTTGGCCCTGGCCCTCCTGGAGGTGCTGTTTGAGCCAATTTTACTTTTACTTTTACTAAAATATTCGTACGATACCGAATTTAACTGAAACCTAAGCGAGTCAGTTTACGTAATCAAAATGAATTTTAAGTTACATGTTCAAGTGAAATAAAACCTTGTAATTGCTGCGAATGAAAAGCTAAGTTTTAATAAGATGGTGATGGAGTGAACGAAGTTAAAGGCATTTGAATTAGGGATTCACTATGATCAACGGCGAAAGGGAATCATGGAGGGAGGGTTTAAACGCCGGCCTCGCATCTCCAACTGCGCGAGTGCCTCTGATCTGATCAATGTATCCGACATCCTTTCTGTTCATTTGATTAAAGTCATGTAAAGTAGAGTTAATAGTATCTTCAAGTAATAAAAATGATTGGAGTATTAGGCTTGTATTAGGGACTCTAAAATATTTAACTATTGTAATGCGGTGGGATTTGTGTTTGGCAAGAACCCCCCATCCGACTGTTTGCTAGCCCCCTTAACGGGTCCCATCCGGCATTCACATTCCCCAAGGTCCAGTTTAGCTGAGCATCGAAAAAGAAGAAGCGCTCGCAGACAACTATATACCGTGTTCATTACAATGACTATAGCATATAGCAGCCATAGTAACGATCGTACGAAAAAGTAGTTTTAACTAGAAAATCTTTTTTGTTTTCAACGCAAACGTGCCCAAGACTCGTATTTATAAGTTTTTATGCTTTTATATAATTCCACCAAGTTTGATGAAAATCGGTCAACTATATAGTATAGCTGCCATGAATTTTGAAAATTAGTCCTAGTAAGAAAAACATTTTTGATTTCAATGTTATCGCTCTCAAACTTGTAACTGGTCAATATTAAATGCTACCACACAATTCTGTCAAGTTTGATCCAAATCGGATGACTTTAGCATATAGCTGTCATAGGAACGATCGGTCAAATAAGAAGTTTTAGTGAGAAAATCTTTTTGTTTGCAATGGTAGCGTCTTTAAGCTTTCCAGTTATGAATATTATCGGTTTATCTATCTATTGCTGAATTTTGGGAAATAACTCAGCTAAGAATGTTCGACGAAAATCAATTAAAACCTTAATTTATATAAATTATACAAGCTACAAGGGTATATAAACTTCGGTCGAGCCGAAGTTAGCTTTCCTCTATTTTTTTTTTTTAATAAAACATTTGTTCATTTTTTCATTTGTTAGCCAATTATTGTTATTGTAAGGCACTTTTAAATCTTAATTAATTAGTTCTTTAATTTTAAGAATAAAGTCTTTTATTAGTCAGTTAAGGAAAATTTATTTGAGACACAAATTGCTGCTTGTTGCTTTTTCCTTCAATACATAGTCTTTTTTTCTTCTCCTTCTTCCTGCGCCACAAGTCCCTAGAAATTCAGCTTACTATAGCCGAGGAATTTGTGGCTCATATTTAAGATTTTCCCCACAAAAATGTCCAATAAGCGCTACGCCCGAGCCAAAGCACTAAACTTTCTATTTAAATATATTTAATAACATTATTACTTCACAACAAATAACGCAGCAACGACCGAATAAATTGAACTTGTAACACAAACGCAAACTGAGACTTCAGTTGCTTCTCCTTTACTGTGGCTGTGGTTTAGTCTGGAGCGTGCTGCACAAAACGTATGCAAAAACTACCAAAGGAAGAAGAAAACAATGCCAGCACACACAATACATACATTGATGCATTTTTTTTCTTTCCAGGTCCTTGATCTAGTTTGCATGGCTTTGTCTCTGAAGAGTCGCAAATATGCCCGGCTACACTCAAGGAAAAATCGCATAGTCAAATCTATAACAATCATATTTGATTTTACTATCCAATTTTTGTATTAAAATCAATTAATATGCCCTTAGATTTAACTTGGTTAAAAAAATATTTAAAAACAATTTTTATTTTATATTTTTAAAATAAAGACTGAAAAATAATTCTTATGTTCAAATTTTTTAAAATAAAAATTGAAAAATAATTTTTTTTTTATATTTAGAGATTTCTGGAACACTCCCCATATAGTTTAATTGAATTCGCCCATAAGGTTAAAAATCATGGGTGACTTTCCTTACATAGGAAAATCACATCACAATCTATTTCGCATCCTTCTAAACCGACTTCCATGTCAATCGGATGAAAAAATAGTTTTTAGCACACAATATTTTCCGCGAACTTTCCCACCTTGGAGGCGGATTTTCCAACATCGGAAAATCACGTCACAAACTACACTGGTCTACAGTGAAAAGTATTCCGAGCATCTTAAACTAATTTCTTAAACTCATGTTGAATACGAGCAAAGTCATATCTTAGTTTCCGTTTCGAAGATAGAGCGGAAAATCCAATTTTCCGACTATTTACCGTTTTAGAAGTTTTGTAGGGCACAGGAAAGTACACATATGAATGCAACTGAGGAAAATCAAACAGGCGATATAGAATACCCAATACTGTTTGGCCATTGAAGTGAAATTGGTTTTTATTATAGCATTTTTGTCACACCAAATCATCTGCTACACGTCAGTGTATTAGTCTGATATATATTAAAATCACTTAATCATATAGTTAAATATATATACACAGAGAAAAAAAATTGATATGAAATGACACTCAATTCGACATTTTTTCATATCAATTTTACTCTCATATGACTAAGATTAAATTTATATGTTCGAAAATATCAATACGATATTTGCGAACACATAACAAACGAGAGCGTAAGTTAAAGTCGGCTCTTACCGACTTCGATATACCCGTTACTCATGCATAGAAATGTTTAATAGCCATCCTGTGTGCCTGAGGTGAGACAGCCGAAAAGTATGCAACGTTTTTTTAACTCGGCTATTTATCATCCGATCTTGATGAAAATTGGAGGGCTTATAGATGTTGCGAATATAAACTTAAGTTTTAAATTTGAAAATTCAAAAATTGTGGGAGTTATTCAACATTTTTTATTGTGGGGGCGGGGGTGGGCGTGGAAAATTTGAAATAAACTTTATCTGCGTGCAGACAATAGGAGTCTACATTTCAAAATTGGTTGCTCTAGCTCTTCTAGTCTCTGAGATCTAGGTGTTCATACAGACAGACGGACAGACGGACTTGGCTATATCGACTCGGCTGTTGATGCTGATCAAGAATATATATACTTTATATGGTCGGAAATGATTCCTTCTGCCTGTTACATACATTTGCACGACTTAAGTATATCCTTTTACTCTACGAGTAACGGGTATAAAAATTCAAATGTTTGCTCTCTGCTATTATTATTATTTTTTTACCCTTGTAGAGGGTATATTAAAATTGTCCAGATGTTTGTAACGCATAGAAGGAAGCATCTCCGACCACACAAAGTATATATATAATTGATCAGCATGACGAGCTGAGTTGACATAGCGATTTCCGTCTGTCCGTCCGTCTGTCCGTCCGTCCGTCTGTCCGTCTGTTTCTATGCTATCTCCTCCGTCAGTTTTAAAGCTATCTTAACCAAACTTTGCACGAAGTCTTTTGGTACAAATACGCTGCACATTTGTCGGAACCGGCCAGATCGGATGACTATAGCATATAGCTGCCATAGGAACCATCGGGTGAAAATGTTGTTTTAGCAATAAAATCTTTTTTGTCTTCAACGCAAACGTCCACAAACCTCTTATTTATAAGTTTTCTATGCTTTCACATAATTCCACCAAGTTTGGTAGGACAACAATATAGTATAGCTGGCATAGAAATTGGGTGTAGAAAATGTATGTAGGAGGCCTTGTCAAAAATGTGTACATTTGGCCGAATGTACATATGTGTGTCTACTAATTTATATGAATCATACAAGCTACAAGGGTATACAAACTTCGGTCGAGC
>JBAMBO010003915.1:0-30526 GCA_037044535.1 Lordiphosa magnipectinata
AGGCTAACATAAAACGTATTGCTCAGATGCCAGTTGAAGTGGAGGACGATGAAAATGGTGAATTCAATTGAACTCTGCGAAGCCTTGATTGCAACCAACATACCTTTCAATGCTTTAAATAATGAGACATTTAATGGCTTTCTTAAAAAATACATTAAGAAACAAATACCACAAGAAAGTACATTACGGAAATGCTATCTGGACAAGTGCAAAAAAAAATGGGTAGTATTCGTGAGGCTTTGGGTGACGATAAAATATGGCTATAATAAAAACATTTTTGAAAAATAAGAATTTCGTTCGAAGTTTACAATGTTGTTGTGCGGGAGAGGTATATTCTCAGCATCCACATGACAGGAAGGGATTAATATATAATTCTGGAGTTTCCGAGCGCGCAGAAAATTTGCTGCGCTTTCGTAAATACTCAAATGAAAATTTGACAAATTTCGCGGTTTTTCGTCTAAGCCTCTAATATACGCGTCTTCAATTGCCATCTATCCAACCTTCATAGTTATCTTAGGTCGTTAGAAAATTTAGCAAATTTCGCGATTTACCCTTCTTTATGATAATCTAAATTCAAATGTGAATTTTTGAAATTTCGCGATTTTTTGACCATTTATTCCACATCTTCTTTATTTATCCGTGTATTTTAGCCGTCCATAAAATCTTCATAAAAATCTGAAATTAAACAATTTCAATAAAAAATTTTGAAATTTCCCCATATTTTAGAACTTTCAAGGCACACCTTTCATTTGCTCGGTCTACAACTCCCATTTAACCGTCTATATATGCCATCTTTATATTTTTAACAATAATCTAAGCTCAAGAATAAGAATTTTTGCAAATTTCTCAATTTTTATAAATTTTTTATACAATTACATATTTTACATATTTAGTGCATATTTTGCATATTTGTTTACATATTTTACATATGTAAAATATGCAAAATTTGCATATATTGAATATGCAGTTTCCAATGGAAAGTGGGTTATTTAATTAGTATAAATCCAAATTTTCACCTTAATCAACCTTCATATAAAAAAGTACATAAAATCCTATGTCTATTGATCAGCTTAGTAATTTACATTGTGCGAAGTAGACGTATAATTATGGAATTATAAAATTTTCATTATTTAATTTAAAAAGTTGTTTAAATCTTGGCGCCGCAGGCGAAAATTCATCTTTCTTAATGTTATAGATGTTTTATTTTACTAAAAATCCAATTTTAAAAATATTTACAAGTCCGTTTTAGGTATTTCCGATTTGAAATGTAAAAAAAAAAACAAAAACAACAAAATTGGGGTGTTATTTCATTTTTGAAATTGGGGTATTATTTCATTATGAAATAACACCCCAAATTTAGGGCCTTATTTCATTTTATCTGTTGGGGCATTATTTCATTGGGGACTTATTGCCTGCAGTCGCTATAAAGACCTTGGCATTCTACTAGATTGCTCTCAGATCAAGCGCCACTCCAGCAGTTACAAAAACCGCTTGGTGGCCCACACAAACCGTCTCGCCAATTAGCTGGCGACAAAAGCCGACATTTGTCCAACCTTTGGATTCACGTAAAGCGACCAACAGGCCGTCTCCTTGGCTTACTCTAGTTGGCTCTCAAATAATAAGCGCTCTATTCCTCATTTATACTCCTATTAATGTTACTTTTTCAGCCAACTGGTAACCTATTTTTGTTTCAGTACCTGTAAAGGCCTGTTCTGAGAAGCGCGGAAAATTTAGCACACTAAATTGCACTTAATAAAGTTAGCATCCTCATAAATTTTTAGTTAAATATATGAAAAGTAATTTTTTTCTAGTTCTTTGCACAAGAAAAATTTAAGAAAGAAGAAAAAGAAGAAAAATTTATATATTTTATAGAGAATTAAACGAAAATCCGAAATCAGATATTTTGAGGTTTGATGGCCTCGTCACGGCTTTAAAAGTTTCCATTTCCACTTAATTTATCTTTGAATTATCAATGTAGGCAGATACACATGATGAAAATCGTATGGAGAGAAGAACGTCCTACTGCCCATATATAAGCCAAAGATTCCAAATACAGAAACGTGAAAAGTGTGGCACTGGTGGTCAGCTGTTTTGTTTTGTTTACCAATTTTATTTTATTTACTAACTATGATGAGCAACAGGAACACAGATATGTTGATGCCGGTAGCGGCATCGCGTTGCACCAAATAGCGGTTCACGGCGTTGGGCGAGAATCAAATTACTGCCCGTTTGATACACATCTGTGACTTGGAGCACGTGCAGATCGAGGAGGAGGCCTACAAGTCAATTTTACAGATATCAAGAAATGATATGCGTTCGCTATCGTCTTAGAAGGGTTGAGCATGCCGTCAAAAAGGCTGATCTATTTGAGATGTCGGGCAAAGTCCCGGACTTCTACTTGAAGGATTATTTGGATGTCTGCCCTTCGGGCAAGTCTCGTTTGGAGAATTTTGTACAAGAGATTGGCTAATCTGCCTACAGTGTGGGTCAGATAAAGCAGTTTGTGGAGTACATACGGCTTAATGCGGCCCTGACGTATGCCTAGATATGCGACAAGATGAAGCTGGGTGGTAGCAATTTTGGGGGCTTGGTTCCAAATTGTTTGACTGTGCATTTCTTTGCAGGAATGCTGCTATCGTCTGCAGGACGGCGGCTCGGAGTATCTGCATATCATGGATTTGGTCTGTGCCCATCATTTTGGCTTTCAAGTGAGTACCTCATAAAAATGTATTTTCCGCGCTTCTCAGAACAGGCCTTAACATTTTAAAAAATTTGTAAGCGAATTGAGTTCCGTGCATCCTTTTTGTTATTCAATTATTCTTATTTTGTCGAAATTTTTCAAAAAATTTGTCTGTCTTCGCATCTAAAATACTTTTGACTGTTTTTAATAAAAGCTAAGCTCGATCCAACGGAAAATAATGCCCAAAAATGTTATTCTTCGACAGTTCTTATCTCGATTCAAATTTGTCTCTTTCTACTCTTATCAAAACTGTTCGCTTTTGGCAGCAAACACCATGAATCTTCTCCACTGAGATGAACTGGGACTGGGGCCAAGTGAATGCACCAAGTCACCTCCTGGTGCGTACAAGGCAACAGCAAATGACTGATGGCTGGTTAATTGTCTGGCCATTGCTTTTGTTTTTCGACTCGTTCCGCACTCGTTCACGGGTTCCTGCTGCTGACGCTTAAAACATTAGACCTAGACGTGGCATAGATACGAGGCAACATCAAAGACAATGCACCAGCAGAAGCAACCAAATCGGAAGAGGGCACCCAACAGCAGAAGGGAGACTCCGACTCTGGAATGGCCTATGGAGATTTATTTCAGCTGTTGCTTCCATCTCAGATGCATTCGGGAATTTGCATAACGCTCAATTAGATTTCATGATTCTGGAGGCTGATCCTACCTGTTGTTGTTGTTGGTTTTACCACTTGGAATTAGGAGGCATCGAGAGGCAGAGTATTCGGATGTGCAACTTTCTCCATACTGCCAGGCGAGACACAGAGTTTTTGGGGAAACAAATGGGTAGGAAACACCGCATGGCGATGATTGTGATGACGACGATGTTTTCATTGTTTCGTTACGCTCGCTTTTCATATGTACAACTAGCCCTCCGCGCTCCGCCAGCCTACCCTGCAACCCACCCATCGCGCAGCTGCCAGCTACAATATTTTACTGACTGTTTGCTGTTGGCTTTTCTTTGTAACTTTTGATGCTAGTGCTGGGCGAAGAAAAAAAAGAAAACTGTACACTGGAAAAAAGTAGTTGATAACAAAGGATTGAGCAACAATTTTTGTCAAAGCACAATGGGATAAAAATCTTACTAGAAATTCTACAAAGATTAAACTTAAAAACTTGGAGATTAAAAAACCCCGTAGAGAGAACATTCGAAATATCCATTTTAAGATCAATTTTTTTAATATCCTTTTTACGTTATGCATTCTCCAATATAATAAAATAAACATTTTTCTGTCATATCCTTTTAACATAAAATAGCTCTAAAGGAATTCAAAAAAAGATCTGATTTTGGTTCTAGTATCGAATTTCGTTATCGGCAATCGATAATCCAACAGCGAGCAAGTCTAGCCAGCCACATTACATCGTGAACGCTGCTTTATTCGAAGTGAACAAATTGAACAGAGCGCACGCGTTAGTAAAGTTAAGTGAGAACAAAAATGAAATAATTAGCAAATACATACATCGGGTAACTGGCTTGTACGTGTACTCAAATTTATCAGGTCTGTTATAGTTTTCGATTTCGATCAGGTCATGCAGAATTGCAGCAAATCAAGTTATTCGGGCTTAAAAGTTTTGCCTATGAGTCAGTGGAATGAAAAGTAATTGAGAATTTTCATGTCAACGGTTATATTATTTGTCAATCAAATATTTTAATTTTTATAAGTCAAATATTGTGAATTTTTTGAAGTATCCACAGATATATAGAGCATACAACTTGATTTAAAACTAATTTTTTCAAAGTTGATCCTCAGAAATTGCATGTACTTAGACGAAAGAAAAAGCGATCAAAATGAAACCGAGCTCTTCGCAATTTCGCATCTGCGCATGCGCAGACCATTCAGCTGAATTTTAAT
This sequence comes from Lordiphosa magnipectinata, assembly GCA_037044535.1. Classification (NCBI taxonomy): domain Eukaryota; kingdom Metazoa; phylum Arthropoda; class Insecta; order Diptera; family Drosophilidae; genus Lordiphosa; species Lordiphosa magnipectinata. The sequence continues at coordinate 4,594 of JBAMBO010003915.1, forward strand.
TCAAAAACGATTCGAACATTCATTCGAAAAGAAAATCGATTTCTATTTCACTCGGAAACGGGAACATCATAATGAAAAAGACTCGGAACTCCAATCGGTTTACTTTTTAAATCCACTCGGAAATGGGAACAGACCTGTATGTATTTAAAGATATGGGCATTTCCAAACTGACGTTACGTTACGTTTGTACGATAAAATGTTTTTAAAAAATATGAAAATCTTGAATTTTTAAAAAGATTGTCTTACATTTGGGTAGCAATTAAGTAGCACTACAATCAGCAAAAACAATGGGCGTGTTCAGCAGAATAATTGATCCCTGAGCAGGTATCACAAAAAAATTAAGCATCAAATAGTTTCTGCTGAACGAAGTGCTACATTTTTAACAACGCCCCGAGGCAATGAATTTTGAAATGGCGGCGTAGAAACATTAGCGCTCCGTGTCAACATAAATTTTGCATCTACGAAGTCACAATTAGGCTTAATTATATTTAAGAATTTATTATAGTTATTTACAGCCGATAAAAAATCTTATCTTTGCAATCAATGCTCAAAATGCGCACATTGTTACCGATAGCATGCCTATCGATACACAATTACTGTTGGTGGGAGCAGTATCACTTCAAAGTAGCATACTATTTCTTCGATACATGCTCCTCTATCATGATACTTCAAATTGGCTTTCATGATACCGCATCACTCGAGTTCAGCAGAAGGATCAGTGAAAATTTATACTTGATCAGGGAGCAAGTTGTTTTGCTGAACAAGCCCAATGACATACATGGATCATAAGGAGTTAGAGATATAAGCAAAAACACGTGCTAGCGTGACGTTACACAAAACGGAAATGAGTTTTGACTTGTTTTAGAAAATTGCAAAACTCTGCGAATTGGGCAAAGCTTTTTGTATACAATTTTTTTTGGTAGGATTTGAAATAATACGTTTATTTTCCAGGCAACCTTATTGAAAATTATTTTCTCAATTGCTTTTTTATTTGCATAAGTATCTGACGTGACGTTACCTGACGTTACGTAACTAAAATTTCCTTATATTATTTATGTTGTTTTTGTAACAAAATAAAGCAAAAACTTACAGTTAATTGCAATCACAAAGTTTCTTATGGTGTCTTATGTAATATTTTTAAGCTCTTAGTACCCTTAGAAATATTTTAGAGACCAAAAATCAATGCAATCTAAAGACATTTTTATGACAACAAAACGTATCCAAGTGAGAAAAATGGCGCTTGCGCGACTTTACACTCGATTATCTCGAATTGGAATATGAATATATTTAAGATTGGCTCATATAAGTTCATTTTGATTATTTCTCCATGAAAAAATGATAGAAAAAATAGTGTTTTTAAGTACTTTCAATTTTTTGGTCTCGGTGGACTTTTCTGTGGAAATGCCCATATGTACTTTCTACATATTATATATGGGGTTAGTGATTTGTTTTGATTTTAGTCAAAGTTTTTTGCTTTTTCAAGCTTGGCGCAAGATCAATAAATGGTTGATTGTAATTCTATGCAATCAACACAGTTCAACAGAGCTAACACACAACATTGTTGGGATAGCAATGGTACGTCTGGACAACCAGCTGTTTCGGAATTGACCACAATTGCTTCCACACTTCAACCACTGATAACACTAGTTAAAAAAAAAAAATTAAATGACCCATTTCTACTTCAACTATTTTTATGTGTAGTTTGGATTGCTGATCTCAAAAATTAATTTCAAATATTTTTTCATGGCAACGTTTTTTAAATAAGAATTTTTTCCATTATTTCGGTAGGTGCACTTACATTTTATGCCATATCTCACTTCATAATGGTCAGATGGAGTCAAGCAAGATATGAATTGAAAGGTCATTAAATTGTCAATAATAACGTAGAACATTGTTTTCAAATCGGCTTAGAAGTTTGAATACAATTACCAAAAATATTTCAAAACAAGAAAGAAAGTCGGTCAAGCCCGAGTATAACATACTCTGTACCCTTACACTCGCATTTGCTCACGAGTGTAAGTTGTAAAAAATTTAGATCTAAGGTAACTAAATTGCAAATAAATATGTTTTTAAAAAAAAAAAAAAAAAAGCTCACGAGTCAAACGGCCAGTTAACACCCCCCACCCCCGCCACCCATAACCACAACGTTCAGTTCAAGAGAAGCAATCTTAGTGAGAGAGAGAGAGAGAGAGAAACTATTAAAGCGCACAACGCGGTGCGCTCACTAAGTTTCTCTCTCTCTCTCTCTCTAAGATTGCCTGTATTGAACGGTTATGGAATGTTGCTGTGGTTATGGGTGGGGGGAGGGAGGTGTTAACTGGCCGTTTTTTGCACATAACTTGAGTATCGTTCATCCGATCTTTATCATTCCTTCAACAAATCGTTTTTATTACTAAATATCTCTAGAAGGTACAAACCATCTATCATCAAAACTGTGGAAGATACACGTTTTTTCCAAATTACTGCCTGCAAGTATGAAAAATATATGTCCCATACATGTCAAACCTCTATCTCTTACCATCTCTGAGATCTCTTCGTTCATACAGAAGGACGGATAGACGGACAGACAGACAGACGCACAGACGGACATGGCTATATCGAATCGGCTGTTGATGCTGATCAAGAATATGTATACTTTATAGGGTCGGAAACGATTCCTTCTCTCTGTTACATAATTTTGCACAAACTTAATATACTCTATGTACCTTTTTTCCTCGAAAGTGCAAGAAATTTCATTTTTAATCGCCTAGGAAAAATATAAAAAAATCAAAAAAAAATTATTTTTTTTCTTTTTACTTAAGAATCGCACTTTTACAAAGATAGTCTATGAATAAATATTGTAGCAATTTAAGTGATATATATAATAGTCAAATTTGAGTATTTTAAGTGTTTAGAATTTTTTTTTCTATTTTCTGTGTTTTTTGGTCAATATTACAAATGGGCAAAGCAAACGAAAATTTATTTTTAAAAAATCTAAAAAACACCACTTTTTTCAGCACTCAATTGCTCAGAGCTGCTGTATTTATTTATGGATTTTGTTCATCGATATCTTATTTTCTTTAAAGAAGTGCGGTTCTTATGCAGAAAAAATACAAATAGTTTTTTTGAATTTTTAAATATTTTTCCTAGGCGATTGGAAACGAAATTTATTGCATTTTCGAGCAAAAAATCGATTTTTTTGAAATATTTTATATTATTTATCGATTTTTGAGATCACCAATCTAAACTACACTTAAAAATACTTTCAGTAGAAATGGGTCTTTTTGGCTGTAAACTAGTGTAATTAGCGCTATTTATAAACTCAATGAGCCGAATAAAGGCATGAGAATTCAACTTTTTTTGTGAAAAGCAACCTAGAATTCCTCTTGTGAGAAAGTACAGCCTGAAATAATGCTATGGTTTGAAGGTGATACCAATTTTTGTTATGTGTTGAGCGTTACTGTTGTTTAGCTTTTGGCTGTTGCTAGATTCTAAACATTCTGTTTAGTGATAATTTCAGTTCGGCCAGGTTGAGATACACAAGGTATTCTATTTACTCGGATATGTACTTTATTGACAATGCATTTCCACATATCAAGTATATGTATTTTTATGATTCTTATGTTCTATTAGAGATTGTAAAGGACTTTGTTGAAATGTTTCCTGGAAAGCAACCCCTATTGGAATTAAAATAGTGCGACTCCCTTGATAAGCTCTCTATATACTTTAAGTTTAAAGAAATCCTTTCAAGAATCTTTTTTATCGGAACATCTAATTGAGAGTTAAAGACAACGATAATAGTAAGTTCAATAAAACATTTTACATTAACACAGCCCTCAGCTGTTCTTTACTTCGCGTAACTGGATGCTCTGCGTCAAGCAACTTGCTGAATTTTTTATTAAAAATCTCTTTGACTAAGAACCCAACGCTAGTTGATGTCGGTTGAACCTAGTATGTCCGTCCGTCTGTCAGTCAGTCTTTTTCAGGAGTTTCTGGACGCTGCTAATATAATATGTTTCATTAGTGCTCGAAATTGGAAGTAAGCTATAAAATTCTTAATGATATGGAATTTTTCGAAAAATCTAGCATCTCTAAATTATAAAAAGAATTCAATCTTCGGCACAGCCGGAGCTCGCTAGGTTTTATTATTTCTCTAATTGAAAATTTTATCTTTTTTTCTTTCAGGTGTCACACAATATTGAAGACAAGCTTCCGCAGCTAATTTAAAACACATGTATGTTGCGAGTAACTAGCTCCTCTTCCAGAAGCTGAATGAATCTTTTATACATTTTACACAACAGTCTCATCTTCAAGATGTCAGCTCTTAACTTCCCGACTGGACTAATTAAAATAATACCAAGTTTTCTCAGCAAGCGTTCGTTTTCGGTTTACATTGGAAGGGCACATTCTACTGCGATAGATATCCGTGCAGGATGCCCCCAAGGGTTCTGCCTCTTTCCCCTTCTTTACAACATTTATACCTCGGACTTTCCGAACCTAAACGGCTGCACTGAAAAGGTACAAGAAGCGTTTGACTCCCTCCAATCTTTTTTCACAAGATGGAAAATTCAGGTTAACACTGATAAAACCCAAGTCATATACTTCCCCAGAAAAAGATTGCCCAGATATCTACCAAATAGCCACTTAGATTTGGATGGTACTGATATTCCCCGGGATAGAAAGTCGTTTTAGACCCAAAAGTAAACTCCAAGGACCATATCGGGTATACCATTGATAAAATCAACTCTCTTACCAGAACTCTATTATCCTTCATCAATAGAATCTCACGGTTATCCATTGAAAATAAGTTATACTTGTTCAGATCGATATTTCTATGGAGCCCCAGTTTGGTCTGATGTCGCCAAGTGTCTTGTTAAGAGATTACAAACTGCCCAACACTATGGCAGGTTTCGACCAAATTTTGTGAATCTATTGAAAGAGAGTTTAATGACGCTAACATTGAAAACAAACAAAAATCTATACTAAGACCCGTTTTTCGACCGATCAATCCGATGGCAACCATCAGATATAGTCACCCGATGTCGATCAACTTTTTCTAATTAGTTTGAAGTCGTTTAATATTCATAATCACCGAGCTAAAGAACGATTTAATTGAAAACAAAAAAGTTAGATATAGTCATCCGATCTTATAACTTAGATAACTTAGGGCCGATTTCTCATCTTCTACATAGAGCAATATGTCACATAAGCTTCGGAATAGTAGAGTATCTGGAAGAACAGAAATCGGCCATTAGACAACTCCATTTAGATTAGCTCTAAATTAAAATACTAAATATTTTAAATTGGTTTCAAATTTCAAGTCGCTGGGACATTCCAGCCCAAGTAAATGTTATTTTGATTCTACTTGTTATTTTTTTGTCAGTGCACAGCGAGAGGACACAACCAGGAACAGCAGGAAACTCAGGCAGGCGATGGTGCCTGGCAATAACGACGACTAGGACTAGGAGATGACGATGGCACCACCGCCATTCACCATCACCACCACCACCAGCAACAACAACAACAATTTTTCAAGCACTTCCGAATGTTGCAATAGAAATCTGCATTTTTAATTTGTGTGTGTTTGTGTGTGTGTTTGTTGATTTCTTCTTCTTTTTTTCTTGTTTGTTGTTTTGTGTATTCTTGGGCTTGGTTTTTAAACCACGACTTTATACCCAGCTGCAGCGCCACCTACCGGGCATTTCTGCAGCAGCAGCATTGCATGTGCATAGGCCACAAACACACACACACACACACACACACATATGCATGTCTGTCCTAGTTCTTGTAACGTTTGATGTTCCTGTTGGGTTGCGCCATGTTGTTTGCAACTTCTTTCATACACACGAATATATCCCATGGCCCTGCAATCTCGGCTCCAAAATGCTCTATGCTTAAGGAAAGTTGGTAAATTATAGACAATTTATCGGCTTTCAATATGTTCTATATATGTTTGATTTCAATAGATTGAAATCTTTTAAATTAATGACTTCGCGAAGCGAACTTTTAATTTTTTTTTGAAAAAGTTTCATCTCAAAAATTGATCTTTAATCTTCTTTTTTCAGAATTTGAATACACTCAGAGAAAAAATAGAGAATCACATACTGGGATCGAAAATGTTCGATATCAGAAGTACGTTTAATAATAGCCACGGCTCCTTAATAAACAGGCTAATGTCTCCCGCTTCCAGAGCAGATTAGAGCAGTTGGTGAACCTTAACAAGGACCTGAGATCTCCAGCCGACATCGATGATGCAGCGGAGCTGTTTTTGCGCAACATTTATGATGCAGCCGATCACTCCATAAATCGACAACAACCTTGTCGTTCCCCTAGATCCCCAACAATGTTTTCTTAGCCATGAATTCTGGCCTTGGCGAGGTGCAAAAGAGCTCTCCGCAGAAGTACCTAGATGGAGCTGATTGCACTTCAGAAGCTTCTTTTTGACACCAAAACTGAGTACTTCCACAAGAAGCTCCGAAATATTGACCCTTGTGTGAACCCAGGATTTGCACAATGGAAGTGCACTAAATCCATCAAGAGACAGCCAATCCGGCGAGCGGACGGCTCTTGGTGACGGTCTGATGCCTATCCAGAAGATGTCTCTGCCATGCAAGCTTTTGTAAAGGCTGCCACAGGGCCCTTATCTCCCATGAGACCCATCTGAAATTAGTTGAAGCCAACCAAGGCGCCTGGCTATGATGGGGTTGACGGCAGTGCACATTGAGCCAGATTTCAGTTTGGGCGGCATGAAATCGAAAAATGTAGTTAGACAATTGCAATTTGGCACATTTCATAGACATCAAGTGTATAATAATTGGGCAAAGTTGTACAACAATCCGGGACCTTATCAGTGTGGTTTCAGACCTGGTAAATCCACTACAGACCAGATATTCACATTATGACAAACCCTGGAGAAGACCTATGAGAGAAATATCAAAACCAACCATCTTTTTGTTGATTATAAATCATCCTTTGACACACCGATAAGGTCAAGGTTCTTTGACGCCCTGTCTACCCTGTTGGTATACCAGCAAAGTATGTTCGACTTTGCATGATGACGTTGAGAAGCACTCGAAGCTCCGTCAAAATAGGAAAGAACCTCTCCGAACCATTTGATACCAAGAGAGGTTTTAGGCAGGGTGACACCCTATCGTGTGACTTCTTTAATCTACTGATGGAGTATATACTGCGCCAATGCCCAAATGCCAACAGATCGGGCTCATTTCTTTATAAAGATCTAATGCTACTCGCATACGCCGATGATATTGACATTATCGGCAAAAACGAACGGGTGGTAAGCAGGGCGTTTTCAGAGATTGAGAAGCAGTCTAAACTGATGGGCTTAGCGGTAAACGAGGACAAGACAAAATACCTAGTATCCACGGACAAGAAGTCTACGCTTCTTGGACAATTTGTTACTATGGGGGAGTACAACTTTGAGGTTGTAGAGGATTTTGTCTACATCGGGACGATGATTACCGGCGACAACAACATCAGCCTGGAGATCCGAAGAAGAATTACTCTTGGAAACTCTCAAGAGCAGAGCCTTTTCTCGAAGAACAAAAATAGCGCCATACAAGTCGCTCATCATCCCAGTCCTGCAATACGGCGCAGAAGCACGGACAATGACAGCAGCGGATGAGGAGGCGATTGGCGTTTTCGAGCGAAAAATCCTTCGGAGGATCTATGGACCTTTAAAAGTTGGCGATGGATACCACATTCGAATGAATCACGAACTGTATGAGCTCAATAAGGACATCAGTCTAGTCAAGCGCATAAAGCAACAGCGGCTGCGCTGGTTAGGACATGTAATCCGGATGGATGAAGACGCTCCAGTAAAAAAGACGTACAAAGCGAAGGCGGCTGACTTTGGAGGACAAGGGCGGAGGGGTCGCCCACCACTAAGATGGGATGATCAAGTGCGGAAAGACATTTCCAACCTTGGTGTGAGCAACTGGTGCCAGCTCGCACAATGCAGAAGCGAGTGGAGGGCATTCATAGCAGAGGCCAAGACCGTCAAGCGGTTGTGATGCTAAACATCGGGCCAATAAAGAAGAAGAAGATATAAATCCTGTATTCATATTTATTTTTGGCATAGAAACAAATTTAATGTCACAATCAAACTTTTCTTCTAAGTTCACAAAAATAGAGTAAATAATAGTTTTATTCAAAAGTATATTGAAAAGCAACTAGAGCATGCCCTCAGGGAGGAGTTCTCAACCCACTGTTGTGGAGCCTACTTGTGGATGAGCTTCTAGAAAGACTCGCGTCCCTGGGCATAACATGCCAAGGATATGCTGATGACATTGTCATCCTTGCGAGAGGAAAATACGAAAAAACCCTTTATGACTTAGTCCAGAGGGGAATGAAAGTGACGTTCGATCGGTGCCAGGAGGTTGGTCTCAACCTAAACACTGCGAAAACCATTTTAGGACCGTTCACCAGAAAATCCAACTCCGTTGGCTATACCTCATGGTAGTAAGATCGATGCTCACTTATGGAGCTGTAGTGTGGGGAGATAGGGCAAATCTCCTCACTGTAAGGACGCAGCTGCAAAAACCGGAAAGGGCTGGCATGTATATGCATGACCGGAGCCATGCGTACTTGTCCGACAGCGGCATTAGATGTCTTGATGGAGCTAACACCACTCCACCATTCCAGCTGCCTGAAGAAGAAAGCAATACTGCTAAGACTAACAGCAGAAGGAGTGGGTAGAAACCACATAGTAAGCCTAAGGGACTCCAACCCAGACACGAAATGGTGGCAAAGTACCATTTTGACATGAATTTCACTGTTCACAAAAGTAATAAGAGAGATTGAATCTCCCTAGAAGAAACATATAAAATGCAACCACACACAATTCAGTGGTACGCAGACGGGTCCCTGACGCACCAAGGAACTGAACTTGGGGTAGCAGGACCGGGAACGAAAAGGTCGCAGCTCGCATTTGCTCACGAGTTATACGCGCTCATCTCTAAGTTTCACTCTCTCTCTCTCTCTCTCTCTCTCTCACTAAGATTGCCATTCAATAGAATGCTGCGGTGGTGGGTGGGGTGGTGTTCTGTGTTTACTGGCCGTTTTTTGCTCGTAACTTAAGTATCGTTCATCCGATCTTTATCATTCCTTCAGCAAATCGATAAATAATTTTGTTTACAAGGTATCTCTAGAAGGTACGAACGATCTATCTTCAAAACTGTAGGAGATATGACGTTTTTCCCAAATTGCTGGGGCGGGAGGGGGCGTGGCAAAAATTGAAAATAAACTTGATCTGCCTGCAAGTATAAGAAATATATGCCCCATACATGTCAAACCTCTATCTCTCACCATCTCTGAGATCTCTTCGTTCATACGGACGGACAGACAGACAGACGGACAGACAGAGAGACGGACAGACGGACAGACGGACATGGCTATATCGACTCGGCTGTTAATGCTGATCAAGAATATATATACTTTATAGGGTCGGAAACGATTCCTTCTCCCTGTTACATACTTTTGCACAAACTTAATATACTCTACGTACCTTCGGTACAGAGTATAAAAAGGTTCCTAAAGTGAATCCAAGAAGATAAGAATGCCCTCAGGATTCTCACAGGGCTCTACACGGGCCACTGCAGACTACGGAGCCAGATGTACAAATTGGGGATAACAAACCCAACTATTCAGATATTGCGAAGAGAAGGAAGAGTCCTCCGAACACTGCGATGCTCTAGCGAGGCGCAAACTTAGCAGATTTGGGAAACACAACCAACATCAAAAATCGAAAATCCTGACCTTTGTACAGGAAATAGGGCTGCTAGGAGAGTTGTAAATTTAGTAGGGGGGCACAATAGACCAGGATTGGTCGCGATGCGCTTTTTCCCCCAACACTAAATAATAAATATTAAAAAGAGCACTTACTAACTATTTTGTATATCCTTGATTAATTACTATTTGAATTTTATCTAGCTCAACATCTAATTCGATAGCAATCGAATCACAGTTCACGTCAGCATCAGAGTCGCTGTCCATGTGTGGGCAAATGTTAGTGCAGTTTATTTTGAAACTTGGCGACTCTAATAGCTCAATTACATCTTTTGGCAAAGTTTTTTTTTTTTTGGAATTGAGCTAATCTTTTATTGAGAAAGATGCTGGATAGAAAAGGCTCCAAGGAATCCAAGGCTCTTTGGAAAACATCTATCATATCTAGAGTTTCGTCGAGCATGTGATTGTCAGTCCCGTTTATAACACTGTGCAACACTAAAAATTTGATCGAGTCGAGACCAAAAAATTCTAAAAGCTTCGCTGGGTTTGGTTTTCTTTTTATTGCACTTTGAAGTTTTTAGCATCTGATTGGGATTCGCAACTGAAGATCTCGTAAACTATTTGGAATTTCGCTTTGATGTCTTTGAGGAAGTCGTTGCTCTTGGCTTGGCTTACAAAACATTCTTAAGTAGCAAGTCAAAAAAGTCACATCTTTATACTCAAAATTCCCTTTCTAAACGATCTGTCAGACATCTCTGAAATAGATCTAGCCTCTCTACTCAAATTTGTGATATTTTCTAAATGGTTTAACGGGAAAGACCCTCCTTCTACGATCGCAGCGTAAAAAGGGTTATATGGTAACACAACGGGCCTTCATTGGCCTAAGTGATGAAATGGGACTCTCACCCACTTCAACCTAACCTAACCTACTCAAAATTACAAAAATGTCTTAAAATCTTCATGTTTTCCCCTCATTTTGTACTATTTTTCAACTTTGTCTTGAAAACTGTAACGAATTTGACTAATCAATGCACGACAAAAACGTAGCTTGAACTTAAATAATCAAACAATTGGAACACACCAACTTCATTCGATTGGTCCTTCGTATAGTTACGGGCCGTTAAGCATGTAGAACTTTAACCAAAACTCGAAAAATGGAAATTTTCGGTACCAATTAGCCGACACAGTCAAAAATTTCGATTGTTTTGTATTAAATCAAGAAAATAGTAAGAAAACATAACTTAAAAACAGTAAATAAAATATTTAATATTATTACTTTTTACCGAAAATGTTCGGTTTTTCGAGTTTTTAAGACAGTTGTACGTGCTTCTGGACCTATAGCTATTTGAAAGAGTAACTAAATGAAGTTGGTTCGTTCTAACGGTTTGTTTATTTTGGTCTAAGCTACAACTTTGTGCTGTATTACTTGTGCAAATTTGAAACGGGTTTCAAAACAAAGTTGAAAATCTGTAGAAAAATGGTCAAAACTTGGATTTTTTGGGCAACTTTTGTAATTTTGAGTATTGATTTGCTACAAAGAAATGTTATGTAGGCCAAGCCAAGAGCAACAACTTTGGTAAAGATTTAAAAGCAAAATTCACAATAATTCACGAGATATGGAATCGTTAGTCCTACTCTGAAGTTGAAAAGTTCAAAGTGCACTAAAAAGAAAACGGCAGCTAATCAGAGCAAACCAAGACAGGGTTTTTATTCTTCCATCACACTCTTTCAGAATTTTTTGGTCTCGACGCTATTAACTTTTTTGAGTTCAAAAATGTGTCACAGTGTAATAATTGTTACGTGCTTCAGAAGCGTTTTCCCCAAGACAACCTATTGGTATATCAAACGAATCTATTATTTGGAAACCGTGTATAAAAATTTTATGTACAGTTGCTGACATCGGATACCATGGGTATTGGACAAGTATGAAGAGATCGTTTTCTGACAAAATTGCAGGAGCTTGTAAGCTCTAATAGGAAGTGATGTGCTATTTACTATCATGGCGAACGAGCTTGGTAGTCGGAAGTTGGCCACAAGAGAGTCCTGTGAAAATTGGCTCTCCGAGTTTTTTGCCAATAGGGAAGCGAGCTTCTATAAGAGGGGCATTATGAAGTTGGCATCTCGTTGGGAACTCGTCATCGAACAAAACGGCGCATATTTGACTTAAATCGCATTATTATAACCAATTTTATGAACAATTGAAAATTCAATAAAAATACCGCAAGACTTTTTTGACAACCTATTATTTATGCGTCAGGTGTATACCTATTGGGAGGCAGGTGTCAAGTCTGCCAAGAGCCTGTTCCAACGGACGGTGGGCAACGCTCTCTTGACCACCGAGGAGCTCAACACGCTGCTGGTCAACGTGGAGGCCGTCCTCAATTCGAGGCCTATCGGAGCGCAGAGTACCGACCCCAACGACGGGGAAGCTCTCACACCAGCACATCTGCTGATCGGCGGGCCTATGCTGGCTCCACCCGCACCACCACTTCCGGATCAGATCAACAAAACCAGCTTGAGGCGATGGCGCAGTGTCTCGTCTCTCAAGCACAGGTTTTGGCAGCGATGGTCCCGGGAGTACATCTCCAGCCTGCAGGTACGGGCCAAATGGTTCCAAGAGGAGCCCAATGTCGCCGTGGGAACACTCGTCGTGGTAGCCGAGGACAACGTGCCGCCGCAGCAGTGGGTAGTGAGCAGAGTGGTCGCAATCCACGCCGGCACGGATGGGAAGGTCAGAGTCGTCGATCTCAAGACCAATAATGGGACCTACAAACGCTCCATTCATCGCCTGGCTCCACTGCCAATTTGTTGAAGGACGATAGTCCTTCAAAGGGGCCGGTGTTGGCAAATTTCGTAGTTAAGTTAGGAAATGAAATTAAAATGAATTGGTTGAAGTCTTAGCGTGTAATGTAGACCTAAGTTAGACAGCGATAATGACGCCACAATTGGCGCGCTCACAAAGGAAGGAGACGAGTTAAGGTCGCTGGCTTCTGCTCAGGAGAGTCAGTTGTCGTTGTCGAAGAGTTAGAAGAAAACTATTGTGAATAATTTTTACACCTATTGTATTGTAATTTTGTATATATTGGGTAAAACGTGCAACGAACCAAGGTTCGAACCAAAACCAAAGCCCAAAAACCTCGATCCTCAAATTTGGTTGGTAAATTTTTGGTTCGAACCTGTAAACCGGAGGTTCCAACAAATTGTTTGGGTTTGTAGCCCTGAAAAAATACCAAGTTCGACGATAACCATTTTGAATTTGCTGGCTTGAAAGTTCGAACATTTCGAGAGCTTTTTTGCAACCTTTTTTTCAAATAAATCTCTAAGTTTTGAATTTTTGTGTCGCTTTCATTACTCTACTCTGTGCTCACTGCATGCTCCTTAAGCTGCTCGAAATCCAGCTTGAATTTGCACGGGCATTTCGGTTGTTTTCATTCCGTACATTAAACAGCGTTGCATGGCTGAACTCAAAATTAACTGCAAATATCAAGAGAATGTGCACATAGCCGCAAAAAGCATTAATAAAACGATGAAAAATACACTTTATGGTAAAAATCTACATATTTACTTTTTGTCAGAAAGTTAGTTTATACTCCACAATTCACGGTCACTTTGGTTAGGTTTTTTCTATATAAGAACATAACAAAACGGTAAACAGAAACTTCATTTAACAAGAACAACACACAATTTGTTTCAGTATTCACATTCTACAAACCTTTGCCATTAATTTCCATATTTTACATTCAATTTGTACTCACAGTTGATAAATTGGCACAAGCTTCAAGTAGAGTGACCGATTCTGGTTTTTTGAACACAACAACCAGCTGACCAAACACTTGACTTCAATATCAAAACTCTTAGTAGATTTTATATGCCTAATGTATGCTCTTTAAGAATATTTGATTAAAATCACGATTTGTTTCCTTAAAAATGTTGAATTTATGCCGCAAAAACTTAAGTCTGGCGCAATGTGCAGTGTAGTGAAATCGATAAACCGATTCTATCACTTTCCCTCCCAATGAAAGTGTGCAGTAATTGTGATGTTCCCAAAGAAAGGGAAGGAGACTGACTCCATCCCTCATGCCTACCGTCCAATGAGCCTGCTGCCTACATTCTCCAAAATATTCGAGAGAATATTCTTGAGACGTATGTTGTCAGTTAGTGCTGTTGGGAGAGCTTCTCCCAAAACACCAATTTGGATTCCGCAGTGTTCATGGAGTCCCATACCAGGTACACATGGAGGATGACTTTTACTGCTCTGCTGTCTTCCTGGACGTTCGACAAGCATTTGTACCTGCTTTTTGAATGGCAAAACAAATTGTACGAATTTTGTGTAGGTATAAGAAAGTCGAATTTTCTCAAAGCTATCTCTCAATAGATGAGCGTGTCTATCATTCACTTTGTTCTCCGTTTCGCACTTTGGGGAACAGTGCGATTGCTGAATAGAAACTGTCGATACTTTAACTTGAAACTGAAACAGAACTGAAAGTGTTTTTGCCTGCCGCTTTTCAATCTCAAAATTCATTGTAGGATTTTTTTTTAATTACAAGCCATTTTATGCATTTTGCTAAGACTTAAATAATTGTTGGTAAATTTTTTGACAGAGAAGTGCAAAAGTGCGAGTACCATACCTTAAAAATAAAACCAAGAGATTTTTTTTTTTTTGGGCTGTCAAAAATTTAAGTTTTTATCTTTCGCTGAGCTGTTCTTTCAACCGTGCCTCCCCCTCGTAGGGTGTACAAAATGTCAACCTAACTGTCGTTTTATAAGCCGGATTGGCTTTTTTTCCACTCGAAGTTTTGGTATGTTCCTCCTTTTTGTGTATTACAAAAATGGTGTTTCATTTTTCTAGCTTTTTTTTTTTTGGTTGTTGGGTATGGGGGAGTAGTGCAGGGAGAGGGGTGGTCCAGTAACTGGTGTTGCATGCTGGAGCTGTTGCAGCAGCAGCAGCAGCCATGGTTGTGCTTGTTTTCGGAAGGAGGAAACTGCGTGCGGTGGGTTGATGTAGTGGCGGGGCGACTGAGGCGAAGGCAACAGCAGAGAGCAGCCGCAGTAGCATTTGATTGTGATATGCACACAAAAGCGGATTATGCTCGACTCTTTAGCAGCATCATTTATGACATGCAACAATAACGGTGGCAGGCAGAAAGCAGGCCAGGTCAGAGCCAGCTGGGAGAGACCCCCCCCCCCCTTCAGCCCCTGAACACCACGCGCAATGCAATTTCGGTTAGTGGCCACAAAATTTTGTTTAGTATACGGGAATATTTGTATTGTCACGCTCTCGCCATGCATTGTAGTTACATTATGCTCCCCACCGCCTTTCCACGGGGCCCTTAACAAATTTCATTGAATCGGTTTTATTTGGTTTCATTCTGGGCAAAAGCTGCTTAAGTTATTAGCTCCTGTTATCAATAATATTTATATGGAATCTGGTTTAATTTTTTTCTTCATTTTTTTTGATTGCCTTTAAATGAATTTGTATAATTTTTGCTGATAAACAAAATTATCATACAAATTGGTTTCTAAACAATTTTATGTAAATGATTTCAATAATCAAAGGAAATTTTTACAATTAAATTGGTTCGGTGGATATAAACATAAAATGGAAACTGTATACTTAAATTAATATCAGTTAATAGTTTTGTATATAATTGTACATTAACGCGATAGGACTTTTGGGTAAAGTGTAGAGCAGCTGAAGGCCCAAAAGAAGCTGTTTTCTTGAATGCCACAAAAGCGGGAATCGAAATCACCCTTCGATTGTTTGCACTGCTCAATTTACGGTTTGTAAATTGTTAGCATTCGGAATTGTCTGAAAGTCTTGGGTTATGTACGAAATAAGAAATAATAATGTAGAAGTTTCCCGAAAGGGGGAAAAGAAAGTTCAAAGTTACCTTGTGATTCTCCACCCAAAAGTATTTTTAAAAAATCAAATTGGAAATCCAGAAAATTTGGATAATTACAAGAACAAAAAAACAAAGCATCCGGAAATAAGAAATACAAATAGAGGAAATCTAAATTCGGCTCGATCGAAGTTTATATACCCTTGCAGCTTGCATAATTTATATAAATTAAGGAATTAAATGATTTTCGTCGAACATTCTTAGCTGAGTTGTTCCCCAAACTCAGCAATAGATGGCGTCACTACTTTGACCACTTGCCAGTTTGGCAGCTATAAGATACATTCATCCGATTTTGAACAAACTCCCCAAAACTATGTAGAAACCTATAAAACTCATAACTGGAACGTATAAGGACGCTACCATTGAAAACAAAAAAGTTTTCCTCACTAGAACTACTTTTTTGACCGATCGTTCCTATGGCAGCTATACGATATAGTCATCCGATTTGAATCAAACTTTGCAGAATTGGGTGGTAGCATATAATATTGATCAGTAACAAGTTTGGGATCGATAGCACTGGAAAAAAAAAAAGTTTTTCTTACTAAGACTTTTTTCCAGACCTACACATAGAAAACTAAACTGGCTGCACGGCGCGTGTAGGAAAGTCCAAGCTAAACGAAACGTGTTGCGCCCTGCTAAATTGCACACGCAAAATGTAGAATTCAGCTACACGCACGGTTGCCACACTTGGTGCTTTTGCACCAATAATGGTGTTGTTTTGTTATTGTTGGTTCACTGACACTTTTTTATTGGAATTGGCTCTTTTGCATTGAGCCCGAATATGACGTATAAATTAAAAGAGTTCCAAAAATTATGCGAAGTAAAACCAGCTATAGTTTTGGAAATAGCTGTGATAAGATGACTGTAATTAGAAAAAGATATTGCGCGAGCAGAGGGATGCTCCCCGACTACTCAGCTTTACCATGGAGAATGAGGACTAGAGATAAAATTTGCGCTGCCGCTCAATTTTGCTGGTGCTAAACGATAGTGCCCAAAAAGATACTTTATGATTTCAGTAGAAAATCAAAGTGGTAAGAGCAAGACGGACATATTCCCAAATGTATCCGGAGAGCGTAAGTGAAGTAAGTAAGAGCGTAAGAAAAGTTATGGACTAAAAACTACTTAACATATATGCAAAATGGTATATCTTCCTTTAAGAAAATCGTAGAATTGTTTGGTATAAAATTTTGAAGTCCTTAGAAATAGTACTATACCATATTATCAAAGACAGTCAAAACATGGTATAGCTCCTTAAGAAAACGAGCCATAAAAATGTCCAAAATTTAGATTCTAAGCATTTTTAAGACCAAATGTCCTAAAATCTAGACGTGGTGGACCATTTTCGAAAACAGATTCGTGTTCAGCAATCGAAAATCAAATCAATATCTATACATACATATATCTGATTCTAATCACCAGCCACTCTTCAATATAATGGACCATGTGGTTTAGTATAATTCTCAAAACCTTTGTTACACACTTATAGATATAATTTGGAACTTAGTTGCTTGGACTAACAACATATGGATATCAAGTGCATAGGGAAATCCAGCATTTTAAAGGTAAAGGAAACGGTGCGTGAGTTTTACTTGGAGCTGGATCGGCGAATTCGTGCAAACTCGAATTTGATTCAGTTTCAAAAATAATGATTTTCATGGGGCTGTGTACGAGTACCGATCCTCATTATGTGTGGTCTGTTAAATACTTTGAAATATAGACAAGTTACCGATCTTAGAGTGTGATTTTTGTATGTAAACAATAACAAGAAAGAAAGTCGGTCAAGCCCGACTATAACATACTCTGTATCCTTAACGTCGCAGCTCGCATTTGCTGACGAGTTATACGCGCTCATCTCTAAGTTTCACTCTCTCTCTCTCTTTCTCACTAAGATTGCCGTTCAATAGAATGCTGTGGTGATGGGTGGGGGGGTGGGGGTTGTTTACTGGCCGTTTTTTGCTCATAACTTGAGTATCGTTCATCCGATCTTTATCATTCCTTCAGCAAATCGATAAATAATTTTTTTACAAGGTATCTCTAGAAGGAACGAATGATCTATATCCAAAACTGTAGGAGATATGACGTTTTTTCCAAATTGCGGGGGCGGGAGGGGGCCGTGGCAAAAATTGAAAATAAACTTGATCTGCCTGCAATTATAAGAAATATATGCCCCATACATGTCAAACCTCTATCTCTTACCATCTCTGAGATCTCTTCGTTCATACGGACGGACGGACAGACAGACAGACGGACAGACGGACATGACTATATCGAATCGGCTGTTGATGCTGATCCAGAATATATATACTTTATAGGGTCGGAAATGATTCCTTCTCCCTGTTACATACTTTTGCACAAACTTAATATACTCTGTGTACCTTCGGTACAGAGTATAACAAGAAAGAAAGTCGGTCAAGCCCGACTATAACATACTCTGTACCCTTACACTCGCATTTGCTCAGGAGTCAAACGGCCAGTTAACACCCCGCGCACACCGCGGTGCGCTCTCTAAGTTTCTCTCTCTCTCTCTCTCTTTCTCTCTCGCACTAAGATTGCCTGTGTTGAACGGTTAGGGTATGTTGCTGTGGTTATTGGTGGGGGGGGGTGGGTGGTGTTAAGTGGCCGTTTTTGCCCATAACTTGAGTATCGTTCATCCGATCTTTATCATTCCTTCAGCAAATCGATAAATAATTTTATTTTCAAGGTATCTCTAGAAGGTACAAACGATCTATCTCCAAAACTGTAGGAGATATGAAGTTTTTTCCAAATTGCGGGGGCGGGAGGGGGCGTGGCAAAAATTGAAAATAAACTTGATCTGCCTGCAAAGTATAAGAAATATATGTCCCATACATGTCAAACCTCTATCTCTTACCATCTCTGAGATCTCTTCGTTCTTACGGACGGACGGACGGACGGACAGACGGACATGGCTATATCGACTCGGCTGTTGATGCTGATCAAGAATATATATACTTTATAGGGTCGGAAACGATTCATTCTCCCTGTTACATACTTTTGCACAAACTTAATATACTCTATGTACCTTCGGTACAGAGTATAAAAATATTGACTATTTAGTTTTTCCAATGTAAAGAAATCTGTGGCAATAAGGAATAAAAGCAAATGTGTGATTTCCGTATTTTTTAGGAAGCAATTATTACCTTTAAGGGACGAAGTAACAGAGTAAATTTAAGTTTATCTGGAAGATCAAGTTGTTTTACCTTTTCAGACTTCTCAAGACTTATGTTATTTAGTTTTACCGTTTTATCTATGTAACCACTCATCCGATTAGTGAAATTTGGACACAGTATAGAATTAAAAATGGGGAAGCCATTGGTATTAGAATCTCAAATTTTTTTAACGCGACGTGTGGATGTTGAAATCCTACGAAAACGAAAAATGTAGCTCTTAATCAGTACTGAATTCTTACATTTTTCGTTTAGAAAAGTGATCTCCACACGCGACGTGTAGGTTTTCTGTACGAAACGAGTAGCGCTCTCATTTCAAGACGTGGCGTATAGCTTTTCTGCTCGGCGCGTTTAGAATTGGAGGGCTGTGGGTTGGAGGTCCTCTTCTGCACTGAGATAATGCGCATAGCTAAATAATTGAGCTTTCAAGATAGCAGCAGCAGCAGCGTGCGCGCTTTAACTTTTAAAATCTTAATAAGATCAGACAAACAATAAACTCCAGCTACCAAAAACCAACCGAAAAATAAAACTGTTAAAGAGTTTTAAAATTTAAAATAAATTTCGAATGGAACGCTACAACCATGTCTCTCCTAATTGCATCCAACAGATGACGACAACTTTTAACGAAATTCTGTCGACAGCGGAAACTCCACCCTGTTTTAAGAGAGAGTGTAAAATTTCCCTTATTTATATTATATATACAACATTTTCACGTCAATTTTAAATAGACAGAGTGTCCACAAATGAAACGTCAAGCGAATTTCAATTTTGGTTTCGGAGCGGATACTCAACAGTCGACGCGATTTTTGTGCTGTCCTCAATAGCGAAACTGTTTCTAGCTGAAAGGGAAAAAACTATATCTACATGGGTACATATGTTTTGTGGACTTCAAAGCTGCCTTCGACAAAATGAATAGAAAACTGTTGGAATATCCATGTGTGGTAGTAGATAATCAGACCGTAAATATCAGCACAGCTAGAGCAAGTTAATAGTTTAATGGGTAAAGGCCTATTTCCAGAACAAATAAAAATGTATGTCACGAAATTGCAAGTTATTTATGTTAAGTGGATTGTAAGCTATAGTGGGACCACAAAGTCTTAAACCCTAAAAAATACCAAAAACGGCAGTCAAACGGTGGAGTCATACTGATTTGTCAGCCGCTTGAATTCAAAATGTTTTATCATATTAAAGTTCAAACAATTTTAAAATCACCTCACAGCTTTCAAAGTCATATGATGTACTACCACAAGTGTGAGCGACTTTGTGATCCTTGGTAGAGAAAGTCTTGAGGCGCTTAAAACTTAAAAATATGGAAAACTAATGAAAAAGTGCTAATCTATGTGCTAATATACACTGCTCGCCACTTGAATAGGACACCTCTAAAGTCGATTTTCTATAGTTAATTGCTGCTAAACCAAGCCATCTAGGAAAATAATTTTTGTTTTCTTATAAAGTTTATTTAAATGTAGTAATTAGACGAAAATTACAAAATTATTCAAAAGTTGTAAGTATACAAAAAACATTGTTAACCAATAAGTAACAAATTTTGGAGTCTTCATTTTGCACCACTTGAATAGGACACTTTTTCTAAAAACCATTTAAGAATATTTCAATCCTTTTCAAATAACAATATTACTTAAATAAGAAATTACTAACATGTTTTTAAACCAAAAAAAGTTTTTAATAGTGTGTTGAGACTTCTTTTTTCTCCAAAACCTCACACACTCGGTCTGGAAGGGATGCATACAATTTTCCCAAATAATTCAACGATATCGAGCCCCATGCTAATTTGATAGCTGCAATTAGTTCGAAAACGCTCGAATATTGCTGACCTGATCCATGTACTTCACGTGTTAGCTATCCCCACACATTCTCAATGATATTCAAGTCCGATGAATAGGGTGGCCAGTTTAATAACTCCACGTTTTGACTCGCTATATACGATTTTACAATCCGGGCCGTATGTATAGGGGCATTATCATGTTGATAAATCCATTTTAGATTTGCAAAAAGAGTTTGGAAGTGTGGAAAGGCCTCTTTCAATATACCATTATAACACAACGCATTCATGTTGGTTGGAATAAATTTAAGCCCACAGGTGCCATAATAGGAAATGGCCCCCCATACCATAATACCTCCAGCACTGCTGTGCAACTTATCAAGATGGTGTGCTTCTTTTCGAAGATCATGAAAATAGTAGCTGTAGCCATCGGGGCCCTCCAAATTAAACTTTTTTTCGTCCGAAAAGACAACACGTTGCCACTCCGAAGTTCAGGTGACATGTGCGCGCGCGAAATCAAGGCGTTGTAACTTCCAAGCCGGGTTAAGAGGTGGCTTCTTCTTGATTTTTAGTCTCTTCAGGTGTGTAGCATTATTAATAACACGACGCATGGTTGTCAAACTTGCTTTAACGTTGCATTTTTCCCTTATCTTGGCCAAAGAGTCGTGCGAATTGGAAGCTTCTCTTAATATAAGTCGCTTGTCCGCGATGGTAAGCACACTGTGGGTGCGGCCCTTCATGTTTTTACCATAATTAGCCTCATTATTTAAAAAATTTGTTATGGCGTGACGGCTCCTGTCGACTTTTTTTGCTATTTTGGCAATAGAAAGGCCAGAATCCTTGTAAGCTTGGATTTTTCCTTTCTCCGACTCAGATAATGAAGTGCCACGCCCCATTTTAATTTTTTTTAATTTTATATACACTTCAATTAAAGCAAAAAGTTTAAGTAAACCAAAATTTGTGTGCACGTGTCAACGATACCGACCAAATAAAATGCATGTTCTATTCAAGTGGCGCAAAAATTCCATTGAATTTTTGCGAATGCTCACATAAAGTGCAAACAACTTTATAACGGTTTTATTCCAAAATTTGGCATATACCAGAAAGAGCGAAGAATGCTTGCACAAAGATAATATGCAAAAAATACCGTTATTCTACCATTTCGTTTTCGAGTTAGGAGCAGTTTTAAAGAGAGCATACAGGGTGTCCTATTCGAGTGGCGAGCAGTGTATATTGCCGATGAACACTTCTGAAAAGCATTTACACATTCATGGCTCTTCGGAGCCACTTGTCGCATTCGATCCGCAACGACGACTTTACACAAGAATGGCTTGCGTGTATCTTCCATGATGTTTATTTACTTGTAATTCGAAAAATACCATTAAAATTCAATTTCTTTTTTTTTTATAATTAAAACCAGGATCTAAAATCGTGGCTTTTGTCCGACCGCAATGTTATTGCTATTGGCCTCTGGACAATTATTTTGTTTTGTTGCTTTAACAATTCACCGCTTTTCAGGTATAGTGTTCACCTGGCTTTTCGAGCTTATGTCCAGCCGCAATTTTATTGCTTTGGCCTTGTAGGTCCTTTGTGTCGCCGTCAACACAGCTCTACTCACCAGATCACTTCCCCGGTTTCTCAGGATACTTGACTCACTCTTTTAAGGGTCCTTTACGCGAAGTGGAAGGAAACAAAAATATAATATTTTTATCCCCGTCGCTAATGTAATTCTACCGAATTGGCATGATGAAATCCGTTATAATGGCCCGATAATACACTCCATTAACATTTACGGCAACTCCAATGTCGTCTTCGAATAAAAACGGTCCAATGATCTTTTCCGTTTTGTTTAATCAACGCTCTTTGACAATTTTTTTCACAATTACGAACATGATTTGAATGTAAAGCTGCGCCATAACAGCGGTGTCGGGCACTGAGCCATGAAGAAAGCGGGCTGTTATACAGCCGATCTGAACACAAACAGAAAAAGTTATAGGTTTTTCAGGTGCAGAAGGAAGAAATTATCACTTTTAATCAATGCGCCAAGTCTAGTTATATTTAGATGATACTGGAGAAGTTATAAGCAAACAAGGCAGCACTTTATACAGTTCCTGTTTCGCCTCATTTAAAAGTTATCAGCTTCGTACAAACTTTTGCCGGTACGGAGTATATAGTACAGTGGGGTCTTGAACGACTTTCTTAGATGATTATTTTCCATTAGATCTTAAAAGCTTGTGGTACATTTTAACACTTAGGCTGCACGCACACATGCGATTGAAAGATGACCATGATATTTTAGTACGTCAGCAAACTGAAATAATTAAACATGCTTGATTGATTTTGCAAACTGATTGATTGATTTTTTTACAACTGAATGCTAGTATGCACGTATGTAGCATCGTTTTTTGTCCAGATCAGCCTTTAGTTTTGCCGTCAGTTCCTCTTTCAGACGCATGTGTGCGTGCGCCCTAAAGGGGGATTTTTGTTTTCGTACTTTTTCCATAAAAGTTCAAAGTTTCAAGTATTTTTTTTGGCAAAATGCTAAGCATTTATGGCACAACAGTATATTGATGACATGTCACCCAGCATACATATTCACGAGTTACATGCTCCATACATACCTCAATCCAAATGCTTTTACCTTACCTCGCCGGCGGCGTCGGCACTTTTGGTCCACTTGGCCAGCAATTGGACCATTTTGGAAACGCTTTACATCGCTCAAGATGCCAGTTGGGATGCGGCGCCACAGGGTGCGCCCAGCTGTGCAGCCTCTGGCAACGACATTTAGCCCACTTTTTACGCAGCAGTGCCCCTGGCTAGCCCCAAACTCCCCACCCCTTCCCTCCCCACCCCACCCCACACCACCACACCACACCTCACCGTGTAGAGCTGTCAGTCAAATGGGGCTTGCGTCGCCTGCAGCGAACAATCTTATGTCCTCCACCACCCCACTGGAATGGGATACTACCTAGTGCAGCTACAGCTCCTGCGACTACTGTCTTTTGTCGACCATTTAAGTTGCAGATAATGCTAATTAATTGTATTGATTAGCTCATTATATCATTAGCCGGCAAACTAAGCGCATAGTGGAAACTTGCCCCGAAAGCATTTTGTCTGCCGATATTGCAACGCAGGCCCCGACCTACCCGCACTCCCCGCCCCGCCCAGAAGGCATGTCGGTGTAAGTGGTTACACATGCATATAAATAAACTTGTCTAAATTGCTGTTGCCGACCTCCCCACCAACGGGGCACTGGGGCCAGGGTACGACCCAAGAGGGATTCGAACAGGGACGGTATTCGGGCATTGTTTTGGTCATAGTTGAAGTACAGTTGAGTCAGAGCAGCAGAAATTGGTCGCTGCGAATGCAGGTGGCACTGCGTCGTGCTTTTGTGCGAAATGCAATTGCAATTTGGACGAGCTTCTCTGCACCCATAAGGTCTTGTCCTTCCTTAATCCGGTTAAACAATGTGAAAGACGCCAAAACTTGTGCTCAACTGTCAGCAATCGATTCGTAGCTTAGTCAATTCGTAGCTTAGTCAATATCTAAAAACAACTTTTCACTGAGATTTTAGTCAGCTGGTTCGCTATCATTTTGGCTGTCTGAGTTATTCTTTGACTATGTCCGTCTCGCTCTTACTACCGTGTTTTCCCATGTCACAATTATTTTGAGTGAAGTGTTTACATATCACTAAGCAGTTAACATCACTCAAAAGAAGAGAAAATCCGTATTGATAATGTAAATAGTAACCCTTATGTGTATATAGTAAACCCGTGTGAGTAAATAAAGCCCGAAACACCTGAGAAACCACCCGTTTACAATAACTATAATAATTTTACTGGTTTTGTAAGGAAACAACGTTTCGTGGCGACCGTGACAACCGTCCAAATTTTATGATTTCTCAATTAATTTAATATCCACAACATGCAAACCATCGATCCAGATGAACTCAATCAGCATTCGAAATATATATATTCCACTTCAACATGTTAACTCCACTTTTTGCGACTGCCAGCAGCAAGTCGAGCAGCTTATCGTGCCGCAATATTTGTTCACTCTTGACGCACAAAAGTGTTGTTTCACCAGTCTGAATGTCCAGTGGGCAACACCTGGGTCACCTGGATTTTTGCACTGACACAAACTTCACTTTAAAGTCAACATCAATCATGCAAGTAAACGGGAACGAAGACGGGGACAGAGACGGATGCTAGGCTGAAATGCTCACACGGTGGCTTCCTTTTCCTTCCCGCCGCACCGCACCAAACTCGAATTGTAATGACGCAACAATTTAAAGTTTGTCGTTGATGCTGCAAAACCCAGTGCTAATGGCGTCAGCGTTGACGACTCATCCCTGGCTGGGTTGTTGATGACGGCGATTATTTGCGCCATGAACACATGAAGCAGCTGCAAAAGGTGCCCCCCATCAGCTCCACCTACCGCCTTGGCTGCCATGATGACTGTGCAGCAATCCAAACTTTAAGCTGAACTGCAACTGCAGACGGGACGGGACACTTGGCAATACAAATTGAAATACTTCTACATTTTCAGCTCTCGGTCTGACTGACTGTTGCTCTGCACCAGGATGTATTAATATAAATGAATTATACTGAAGACACTAGAACGGGCTCGGCTAGATATTATGATGATGGATGGTTGGATGGAGGGCCAGAAGATAGACTACTGTGCAGCTTGTCGCAAAAACATTCCTGCGGTTTGCCGGCATACAGTTAGATATGGTTAATAAGTGTAAGGACTACAACATAATTATGGAGATTGTCCTGACACTGTGAACGTTGATTAAATCGAAATACAGGGTAATTCTAAGAGACTCGAAACATTTGTAATTACCAAACCTTAAATCGGAATAGTTCTGAACCAAAGCCGATTTACTCATGCAACATGCATACTAAAAATCAGCAATTTACTGCATACCACGAATCAAAATTCTCAAGAAAACTCAAGCCAAAGTTTTTAACCCGTTTTAAAACTTCAAATTCGGTTCGCCGACTGGTTTCTAGAACCGTTGAAACCAAATTTTTAGATTAAAATCGTAACCGAAACCCTAACGTTTAAAATTTGTAACTGAAATCGTAACCCTATTTCCTTTTTTTGAAATCCGATCAACAGCTTCGAAACAGAAACAAATATATGGAATAATTTCGGTTTTAAAAATTTCAATAGAAGAAATTTCGATAAGCGTACATTTATTTGATGTATGTATAGACTGCATTTTTATACCCTGTACACATTGAAAATGGGGAGGAAACATTTCCGACCCTATAAAGAATAAATATATTCTTGATCAGCATCAACAGCCGAGTCGATTTAGTCATGTCCGTCCATCT
>JBAMBO010003916.1:0-21329 GCA_037044535.1 Lordiphosa magnipectinata
TAGATAGGTGGATCGACGGTTGCGTAGCGATACTTGCGTAATCAAGTTTATTTATCGATTTGCCGAAGGAATGATAAAGATCGGAAAAAACGATACTCAAGGTATGAGCAAAAAAAGGCCAGTTAACACCCCCCCACCGCACCACACACCACCACAGCATTCCACTCAAAAAGACAATCTTAGAGAGCGAGAGAGAGAAATTAGAGATAAGCGTATACAAAATATATTGCACGATAACCGCGTGCCTCCTTGGATAAGACTTTTTTGTGGGTAATATCAGGTTTCGTAATATGCTCAAAAGATATTTCTCTGCCTAGACATAAATGATAAAAATTTGCGTGTTACTAACAATTTGTTTGTTGTGTACTTCCGCTGCGTCGCGATGCCCCGCAGAAAAGTCGCCTGAATGCCGCGTTCCTGAGGGCCATACAAATTTGACATCGGCGTTGTTTGCATTCACCTGTTTCCAAACAATGATCCGCCCTCTCTTGGTGTCTCCTGAATACCGATTTCATGTATTATAATCGGGAGCAGTATATTATAGTCGGGATTTACCGACTTTCTCACTTGTTAAATCAGATTGCTGTCGAAAAGCAGTCTTATTTAAATGAAATATTGTGATAAAGTGTTTTTACCCCATCTGAGTACATGCCATAATGATAAAAATATAGACAAAATTTTGACGGTAAATTCAACCAATTCTGAGGTTAAAATGTAAAAGAGAGAGAAATTATAGAAATCGGATGAACGAAAGTCGAGATATAAGCAAATCAAACAAATATGATGGGTTGCACCGGCCGCAACGGCGGTGGTCAGCACTTCTCACACTTTATGGTTTTTTTTGCCGCTTTGTGTGGCTTCTTACTTAAATTGATCAGATATATGCAAACTTTGGGAAGGAGATAAAATATTTTGTACAGTGCCCAGAGCAGAATCCAAGAAATTACTGTCCTCATTCATTTTAACGGTTGGTTCCATTTTATTTCTGTATTTACAGTGTTGATTTACTCTCCTTTTATATTTGTCCTTTTTGTACTCTGTACCAGAGGTACACAGAGTATATTAAGTTTGTGCAAAAGTATGTAATAGGAAGAAGGAATCGTTTCCGACCCTATAAAGTATATATATTCTTGATCAGCATCAACAGCCGAGTCGATATAGCCATGTCCGTCTGTCCGTCCGTCTGTATGAACGAAGAGATCTCAGAGATGGTAAGAGATAGAGGTTTGACACATATGGGACATATATTTCTTATACTTGAAGGCAGATCAAGCTTATTTTCAATTTTTGAAACGCACCCTCCCGCCCCCTTAATTTGGAAAAAACGTGTATCTTCCACAGTTTTGTTTGAGATGGTTTGTACCTTCTAGAGATATCTAGTAATTAAAATTATTTATCGATTTGCTGAAGGAATGATAAAGATCGGATGAACGATACTCAACTTATGAGCAAAAAACGGCCATTTAACACAACCCAACCACCCACCCATAACCACAGGAACACACCGTAACCGTTCAACAGAGGCAATATTAGTGAGAGAGAGAGAGAGAAACTTAGAGAGCGCACCGCGTTGTGCGCGGGGTGTTAACTGGCCGTTTGACTCGTGAACAAATGCGAGTGTAAGGGTGCAGAGTATGTTATAGTCGGGCTTGACCGACTTGCTTTCTTGTTTTATTAAATATTGGGAGTATAATTGCTTTTTTAAGCCCCGCCGGAACACTCCTCGTCTCTAGAATTTTGTTGAATGCTTCTGTAAGCATTTCGATGAACAGTGGTGTGGCAAACTTAAAAAATTCTGCAGGGATTCTGTCGAGCCCAGGTGCTTTTCTTTCCTTTAGTTTTTGTACTATACTCGTAACTTCTTGCGTGGTAACAGAACCATCCAGTAGTTCGTTTTCAATGTAAGGTGATGCGTAATGCAGAGGGTATCCAACGTAACTTGGTGTCAGGTTTCTAAAGAACTCCCCTAGTTTTGGTGCATTGCCTGCTATAGCTTTAATAAAGGTTTTCCCATTTAGGTTCCTTATGGCTTCCCAGTAAGACTTACTATCTCTTATGCGCTCTAGTGACTTTGCCAGGTTTGAAAAGTACTGATTTTTTTGCACTGCTACATATTGCCTTATATGTTGCGTTCGCTTGTTGGCACATTCGCATTGCTTCTTGGGAGTACTTCATCCTTGCCTGTCTCAAGGCTCTTAAGGAGAGCTGTCGCGCTGCTTCACATTGCCTGGTGTACCATATTTCTATGTATTGGGTACTGTTTTCTGTTCTTGGTCCGATTGCCGAGTTTGTATTGCAGTTTGTGAGGAATTCTACTGATTCATTTGGGGTGTTCCATGCTGGTACATTTCCGTCTTGAAGATTGCGGTCTAGATTACGTCTATGTGGACATTTGGCCGAATGTACATATTTGCGTCAGTGGAATCAGGCGACTTATTTATATAAATCATACAAGCTACAAGGGTATAAAAACTTCGGTCGAGCAGAAGTTAACTTTCCTCTATTTTTTTAAATAACAATTATCAAGATAATCACACATACACTTCAAGATTAAATATAATTTTTAAACTGATTACTTGATAACAAAGTTGACGTGAAAACCATAATTATAAATAAATAACATGCAACTAATTTAATTTTGGAAATTGTTGTTATTCTGCGAAAGTTCGTTGTACTTGATGTGATTTATTCTTTTGTTAACAAAATGTTCAGTGTTAGTAATCTCTCCAATATATTAGTATACGGCATATAAAATGTAATGGAGAGATTAACAACACTTGTCTATATTCTGAGTTCTGCGTCGATTTCAAAATGTTTACGCTAAATCGATTCGGAATTCGGAACAGGGCTGACTGAGTTTTATTTATAAAAGAATGAAGAACTTTAAGTACCACGACATTTAGCCGAGTAATTTAATTATTTAATTATGACATCTTGGATCTTGCATTACCACCTAGTGGATACCTAGACTAGTGCGAATTGGAGGTACTCACAGAGGTACTTACGGTACTGCTGACTGGACAACCAACCGTAGGTACTAACGTTATGTACTCACGGCACTTACAGTTTTCGGAACTTCCGCCACTTCTTACATGTAAAGCGAAAAGGTGGCGATTGGTTACCCCCTAGGACATGCCCTGCAAAAAGTAAGTACAGAAATGCAATGGTGGGTTGATTTGCGAGTACCTGTGGGTAAATTAAACCGATATTGTGGGTTAGAAAGGCGCCAACACACACTTAAAGTCCGTAAAATTAACAAAAATTGTACAGTAAGCCTTTACGTGAAGAGAACTATTGCTATAGTAAAGCTAACCGAAAATTTCGATTAGAAACACGCCAGCCCACAAACTTAGTAAGATAATATATCCGATGTGTAGAGTAAGTAATTTTTCTTAATGTGTAAACAGTTATTTTACCATACAAATAGTACTTTGACAGTCGTTACTCAACTGCAGAACAGCAGGGTTACTATAAGTTAACACGGGAGTCTAGGGCCAATCAAACCAATGTCACACTACTGTGCAGGGCCCACACTTTAACTGGCTGTCCATGCGGTCAGCAGTAAACAAAGTATAAAGAAGCGATCAGCGCCAACAGCGAAATGCAACGGGAAGCAACAGCAGCGGCGGCGACGGCACCATCGAGGGAAAGCTTTCATGGGAGAGGGAAGCTTTCAGAAAACATTGTATTAGTTTTAAGCTTCAGTTCTAATAAATGACTCAATTGTAGAGGTTGGTCTCCTCATCGATAAAATAGAAAAGATTCTTATTTATCTTATATAAGCTGTCAAGTTACCATACTACTTGAGCTCAATTATTTTTAACTCATCACCATCCCCTCTCCCACCAACTTTGGTTCTGAAAAACAACGAATTAAACAAATTTATGTTTTATTTTAAATATTTTAACAGACTCCAGGGGGATTTGAACTCGGAATGAACACGATTGGAATGACGTCTTTACCCGCTACGCCACAACGCGTGTTAATAGCAACGTGTCTAAGATATTACTTGGACTGAATCTGCCCAAACACATGCACGAAAAATTGTTTGAATATCTCTTAAATGAGACCACTTGTCATTCTCAAGTTCAAATTCCGCTTAAGTACAATAAGGGCCAAACTGAAATTTGATAAATCGACAATTTTCGTGGTTAGGATTACTGTTGGTACAGTTAATCCATGTAGCAACAAAATCCATTCAAAAAGTTATACTACTTTTCAATTAAGTTTACTGTGGGTACAGCTAATTGCTGTAAAGACAAAGTTTGAGATGATAACATCCCGTCAGAGTTACTATTTGTATTATTAAGTTATTGTAGGAACAGTAACTTATTAAAACAACAAATTATGTGTAAAAATATTTGTAGCTAAGTTAACTATGACTACAATTATTAAATGCAACAACAGATGCAACAACAGTGCTAGAATAAATACGTGAAGCTTGATATTCCTTCGGTAGATTTAACAGTTAGCACAGTTAACAAACAACAACGGTCAAGCCCGACTATAACATACTCTGCACCCTCGCATTTGGTCACGAGTCAAACGGCCAGTTAACACACAACGCACAACGCGGTGCGCTCTCTAAGTCTCTCTCTCTCTCTCTCTCTCTCTCCCTCTCTCTCTCTCTCTCTCTCACTAAGATTGCTTCTGCTGAACGCAATGCTTAGGTTATGGGTGGGGTGGGTGGGGGGAGTTAACTGACCGTTTTTTGCTCATAACTTGAGTATCGTTCATCCGATCTTTATCATTCCTTCAGCAAATCTATAAATAATTTTGAGTACTAGATATCTTTAGAAAGTACGAACCATCTATCATTAAAACTGTAGGAGATATGACGTTTTTTCCGAATTGCGGGGGCGCGAGGGGGCGTGGCAAAAATTGAAAATAAACTGGATCTGCCTGCAAGTATAAGAAATATATGTCCCATACATGTCAAACCTCTATCTCTTACCATCTCTGAGATCTCTTCGTTCATACGGACGGACGCACAGACAGACAGACAGACAGACAGACGCACATGGCTATATCGACTCGGCTGTTGATTCTGATCAAGAATATATATACTTTATAGGGTCGGAAATGATTCCTTCTCCCTGTTACATACTTTTGCACAAACTTAATAGACTCTATGTACCTTCGGTACAGAGTATAAAAAATGAAAAAAGATACTGTCAGCGTAGTTAATTTTACCCACCAGATTTTTTTTTGTGTATGTATTCTCAATGGGGAGGGATGGTTTAACCCCAACCCCAACTGCATACTCCACTGCCAGAGGCTATACTGATTTAGCAGTCTTAGAATTTTGTACAGTCCAAATCAAACCATTTCTTTTTGCTCTTATAAATTGGTTCTTTTGGTGTTGGGATAGCGGTTTTGTTATTTTCCTAAGCTCAGGCAGTTTGCATCCAACTGCAACTCAGTCAAAGATGTCATATCGATGCAATGCAATTTTTTTTTGGTATTTTGGAAGCAAATTAAGTTTTTGAAAGGCACTTGAAAAGGTACTTTTAACTCAAACGGCAAGTAATCCAACCAACTCTGCCTCACCACACTAGAATCTGCTATATTTTTCAGGGCATAATGCGCTGCTTCCACAGTATCATTTGTGGATGTTTCTACCGTAAATTATTTCAATTGCGCATAACTCGACTATCGTCCTGTTTTCTGTATCAGCAGACAAATTACCTTACAAATGCAGCTCAATATTTATGCACAAACTCATATTACTCGTTGTACTTTTGGGACTGAGCATAATAAAAAAAAAAAATTTGATGCGACAACATTCCAGATGGAGTGGACACCGGGCCCTATTAAATAATGGTGTAAGAATTTCAATTAGCATTCCTAAATTTCATTCCTTTCTCATTAAATATGCATAAGTATTTAGGCGAGCACTAATAGGGGTCACACCTCCCCCCATTCGCACGAAAGCAGCCAAAGCAACTAACAATTTTATGCCACTATTTCGCATGTGTGTGCGTGTAATCTATTATTCTGCTGAAAGTGGTAATTCCGGTCAGTAAATAACACGCACGACTTCAATTCGAAGTTCCAATGCCAAATGGGACGACGACGACGTCGTCGTCAGGTCGATTAGATTTTAAGCCGCCAAAACACCAGACAACAGACAACGAACAAGAAACGTTAGCGCCAACCGTCTATAATTCCTGCGCAAAAGCCCATAAATCCATGGAAGGCCTGCTTACATATGCGCCATTTCACACCGTTGCCTTTGCTATTACCGTTAGACACACGCCCACACACATTTACATGCGTCTATAAGCCCCAACTATGGCCAGCTATCGATGAAAATGGCGTACGCCTTTCAGCGAAATTGCTTTCCGCCTCTCGTTTGATGAATATTAAATTTTTAGCAATATTTTCCTGCTCGGCAAGCCAAATATTAAACCACAATTTATTGCTTGATTAACTTTTGCCCAAGCGTAGTGGATTTTTAAACATTTTTTAATTTCATTAAATTTGATTTTAATTAAAAAGACAAAATAATGCTTTATTGCGCAGCATGTGGGAAATTTGTTAATGGCTTAACAGGCGCATTATGAATATACGGTAAAAGCTGATTGAGCACACAGCGGGTGTATGTTGCTCGAAATCAAAGGGCATATCCGGATTTGTAGGGGACCCGGCCCCCTATGCTATTAATTTTTTAAGTATGCAGTTTTAAAGTACATCAACCGAAAGTAATTTAGCGACCCAACACTTTCAGTTGGGTTGGTACCCTGAATTTTTATCAGCGATTTTGATCATTTTAATTACAAGCCTTTTTAGGGCCATCTTTCCATTACAAAATTTACAATTTTTTTTTAGTCAAAGCTGGCATGTACTCCCCTAGAATAATTTTTCATATTTTTAAAATGCAAGCAGTTACCTACAAAATTCTGCCAAATTTTTAACTCCATTTATTTGATAGAAGTCTCAGGTTGAGGTTCCACTTTCAATTTTTACATGTCCAATTGTCGCTCCAAGATACAATTTCTGTAATTTTTTAAGGATTTAAAAGTTCTGGAAGGTGGTTAAAATTAATTAAAACCAGAAGGCTAAGCTAACTTCGACTTCTTGTCTTCATCACGCTCCCGCTCTACTCGACGAGATGCTACATTTTCTTCGCGAATAGCGACCAGTCGACTAACAATTCGAGTTGATAACCGAGTTGCATTTTGCTCGTAACGGTTGGGAGCTCTATCACGGGACGCCTGCCGTCGTTGCTCCTGGGACTTTGAAGACACTCGCTGCATTTTAATTGATTTTATTGGTCACAATATTGGTTTTAACAATTTAAGCAGAAAAATAAACAATCAAATAAGTTCCTTTCAGCCTAGAAGAAAGGACATTACGCGAAGGACAAGATAAATACCAGTGCTGGGTTCATTGCACCGGCTAATGCTGTTTGTGATGCTGCGCTGATGTTGCTGCGACAGCAGATGTTGCCTACCTGATCACAAGACCCAAAGAGAGGTCGGTGATTCCTAAAAAACACACAAACTATTTCATCGACATACTGCGACGACGCATGGATATGGAGCCACGACAAACTAAAACATTTTCAAAAATTAATCACAATATTTATTTAAAAGATACTCCTCATGCTTCAAACTCAGCTCTAACCGACTTCAATATACCCGTTACTCATGGAAAGAAATGTTTAATAGACTTCCTGTGTGCCTCAGGTGGGACAGCCGAAAAGTATGCTACATTTTTTAACTCGGCTATTTATCATCCGATCTTAATGAAAATTGAAGGGTTTATAGATGTTGCGAATATAAATGTAAGTTTTAAATTTCAAAAATTGTGGGAGCTATTCAACATTTTTGATTGTGGGGGCGGTGGTGCGTGCAGACAATAGCAGTCTACATTTCAAATTTGGTTGCTCTAGCTCTTCTAGTCTCTGAGATCTAGGTGTTCATACAGACAGACGGACGGACGGACGGACGGACAGACGGACAGACGGACATGGCTATATCGACTCGGTTGTTGATGCTGAATATATACTTTATATTTTCGGAAATGATTCCTTCTGCCTGTTACATACATTTGCACGACTTTGGTATACCCTTTTACTCTACGAGTAACGGGTATAATTTCAGGGTATGCTCTTTGAATATTAATCTCTTCTGACCAAAAGCCCAAACGCTAAGCATCTCTTCTCTTTTGCACTTTACTCTCTTTAAGGTATTTTCTTCGTCTAAATCTCTAACTAAATGATCAGAGTTTACACTTACATTCATTGTCATTGATTCACTGTGGCGAGCGCTCCCAATCGATGCAGCTTCTGAAAATATAAGATCACCAAGCACAGAGAGAAAAAAAATATACACCCAAAAAAATACATATAGTTTCACAAAAGAATTTGGATGGCAGCAAAGCAAACGGAACTTTTCCAAATTTCCTTTTTCTCTCTGCAGTTGTTAGCACACTTATTTTTGCTGGTTTGAACCAACTCTCTCGCGCACCAGTGTTTCGAAGTACCTAGGTACAAATACCTAGGTATGTATATACCTAGATACATATTTTGTGTACCTTTTACTTTACCTAGGTATTTTTTTAAATTCCAGTACCTTTTACCTTACCTAGGTCTTCATTTTCATTTGCCTTGTCAATAGGTAAGGTACTAGGTACTTTTCGTACGCGGTATGCATGAGGTCACAAAAGGTTTGTGGAAAACTTCCGCATTTGAATATAGCAATGTCATCTGCATAAGCCTCCACCACATTTCCCTCCGCGTCCTTGAGGCGCAGCCGTTGGTTGACAGCTACGACCAGGGAAAGAACACCCCTTTGCGGGGTGCCTCGGTGTACGATTCTACGAGCAGTTGCACCACTAAGACTTGAATTCATGCTCTACTTGGTAGCATTAGGTTGATGAATCCAACCAGTGAAACTATGTCAAGTTGGTAAACACTGAGAAAAAATTATATAATACATAAGCTTTATCAACACTAACTTAATATTTATAAATAACTTAAAAAAATATTGAATTATAATGTTGATAGATACAGTAAAATACTATTCAGCCATATCAACCCCACACCTGTCCGTTAAACGAAACCTAAGATATGAATTTTTTAAAAATCGCATTTTATACACTTAAATGGTGTATTTAAATTTTGCCCAGAAGTGTGCAACGCATAGAAGGAGTCATTTCCGACCACATAAAGTATATATATTAAGCTTTGTCTGTCCGTCTGTCTTTTTCTACGCGAACTAGTCCCTCTGTTTTGAAGTTATGTAGTTGAAACTTCGCACAGAGTCTTCTTTTTACTGCACACTGCTAATATGTCGGATCCGACCGGATCGGATGACTACTTCTTGTAGCTGCCATAGAATCGATCGTTCGAAATCGAAATGGGTTTTAGTAAGAAAAACTTTTTTGTTTTCAATATTTGCGCTCTTAAACTCGGTCATTATTAATATTATAACCGTTGAAGCGAACTTTTTTAAGAGTAATAGAACTTCGGCACAGACGAAGTTAGCTTTGCTTTTTCGGTTTTTCCATTTGTTTCGTTTTTGACAATTTTTTAAATTGTTTATAAAACTAACAAGAAATCACGCAAATCACGTTTCGGTGTGAATGTCGAGATCTAATTTCGGATTTTGTTTATTGAAATCAAA
Organism: Lordiphosa magnipectinata; assembly: GCA_037044535.1. Lineage (NCBI taxonomy): Eukaryota > Metazoa > Arthropoda > Insecta > Diptera > Drosophilidae > Lordiphosa > Lordiphosa magnipectinata. Next base: position 9,633 of record JBAMBO010003916.1, read on the forward strand.
AATGGTGATTTTTAAAACCATTTTGTTTCAAAAAGAATGACCCATTTGAAAGCTTTAGCCTGCCTCAGGGTTTCTTTCCATTTAGAGCATTTTAAGCCCAATCATCGAGTGGCTTTTGATGTTAAGTACTCCTCAAGCAGCTGGCGTACCCATATCAAATTACTGCGCTCTTCACATAATACAGATCCGACTCATTCACCTTTAAGTTGAGGTCTATTTGCATATTGTTTTGTTTTTCTGTCAGCAACATTTGTCTTATTTCATTATAATTTTCTTGTTGTTTGCCTATCGCACTCCCACATCAACCACCCTTTAAATGAAATGCGCAAGTTGGAATATACATGCATACTTATCTATACACTCGTGTGTGTCTTTTAGAGGGTGTGTGAAATAATATGCATAAATCACATAGACAATTAAATGCGTTGTTTTGTATTCTTATACATTTCATATGTAAATGAATGAGGAAGCATTTGCAAAAACCACCTTCTGTTTGTCTATGTCAGGACATAAGGCAAATTGTCACAACAACAACATAAAAAAAAGAAGAAAATTCGTATAAATATAAAGACGCAAGCAACGAAGTATTTGTACTCTTGTTAATGTAAATAGGGTAACAAATTGAAATCAGCATCTGAGAGCTTGGTATTTTTTTTTTCCAATATGACAGCTAGAAGGAAGACCCTTTGAAGAATGTACATTTATTCTTGATCAACATTAACAGCCAAGTCATTATAGGAATTTCCGTCTGTTTGATGAACCGTTGAACTTTATTCACGTGATAAGCAGCTACATGCTTAGCATAAACTTTCGAAGGTATATAACGGTCGGCTTTGAACGACTTTCTCACTTGTTTGCTCTTAATTCTTTCGTAGGTTACATAACTAGGTAAATATTCAAAGTATTTTGATCGTCAAAAAGTTGTTTTCCCAACCCTTAAGTCTTTGTAAAAAAAATGCATCACAATAATTTTTATACCCTTGCAAAGGGTATTATAATTTTGCCCAGAAGTTTGCAACGCATAGAAATATTCATTTCCGACCCCATAAACTATATATATTCTTGATCAGGGCGACGAGCTGAGTCGATTGAGCTTTGTCCGTCCGTCTGTCTGTCCGTCTGTCTGTCTGTCTGTCCGTCTGTCTGTCCGTCTGTTTCTTCGCAAACTAGTCTCTCAGTTTTAAAGCTATCGAGCTGAAATTTTGCACAGAGTCTTCTTTTTACTGCACGCTGCTAATATGTCGGAACCGACCGGATCGGATGACTATATCTTATAGCTGCCATAGGAACAATCGGTCGGAAAATGGGTCTTACTGAGAAAAACTTTTTTGGTTTCAATGTAAGCGTCCTCAACCTCGTCCCTTATTAATATTATATGCTTTCAAACAGATTTGCAAACTTTGGTCAAAATCGGATGACTATATCTTCTAGCTGCCATAGGACCGATCGGTCGGAAAATGGGTCTTAGTGAAATTTTTTTTTTTTTTTCAAGTAAATCGTTCTTAAGATCGGTGATTATTAATATTAAACGCTTTCAAACTAATTTGATAAATTTGGTCGAAATCAGATGACTATATCTTCAGTCTGACTTATCGGTCGGAAAATGGGTCTTAGTGAGAATAACTTTTTTGTTTTCAATTTTATCGTTCTTAAACTTGGCGATTGTTAATGTGATATGTTTTCAAAAAGATTCGCGAAATTTGGTCGAAATCAGATGTTTATCTGACGGAAAATGGATTTTAGTAACATAAGTTGTTGATTTTTATCTAAGCGTTCTTAAACTCTGTCATTTCAAAAACAGCGTTTGCAAGGGTATAAAAACTTCGGCACAGACGAAGTTAGCTTGGCCTTCTCGTTTATTCTCAGATGAGATACAAAATTAGTACGGCCCAATATTTCATATAAATAGGACTGCTGTTCATAGCATTCCGGTTTCAAAGGTGTCTAAAATTGCGTCTCTTCATGTGAGGTTTCGTGCAGTACTAAATTTTATCTAATCTGAGTCTAGGCCTTAAATATATAAATACTAGCATATAAGCCGTCGCGCTTCGCTGCGCCGCCATCAGTATAGTGAACTATTACCGTTATCGTTATCGTTTTCGTTATCTTTATCGTTATCGTTATCGTTATCGTTATCGTTATCGTTATTGTTATCGTTATCGTTATCGTTATCGTTATCGTTATCGTTATCGTTATCGTTATCGTTATCGTTATCGTTATCGTTATCGTTATCGTTATCGTTATCGTTATCGTTATCGTTATCGTTATCGTTATCGTTATCGTTATCGTTATCGTTATCGTTATCGTTATCGTTATCGTTATCGTTATCGTTATCGTTATCGTTATCGTTATCGTTATCGTTATCGTTATCGTTATCGTTATCGTTATCGTTATCGTTATCGTTATCGTTATCGTTATCGTTATCGTTATCGTTATCGTTATCGTTATCGTTATCGTTATCGTTATCGTTATCGTTATCGTTATCGTTATCGTTATCGTTATCGTTATCGTTATCGTTATCGTTATCGTTATCGTTTTCTGTTTGTTTTTGGCTTGCTGCTAGATGCTGAAAAATCTTGTGAGTTATCTCTGTTTTTAAAAATGGTATTGATTTGTATTTGTATTAAATTATAATCAATCCTGACCTTTGAGATAGCACAAACAAAAACCTTGACTAAATTAAAAACAGGTCGCTAAAACCCATTATAAGTATATAAAATGAAAGGCACTCCATTAATGTTTGTAATAAAAATCTATACGATTTCCCTATTAAAAGCAAAAAAAACAGAAATAGCTCAGTGTATCTCGCCCTTGGCAACGCAAGAAATGTCACTGAAAAAGAGTTTTCAGCATCTAGCAGCTAGCCAAAAACAAACAGATTTAACTCGCAACAAACTGGAAAAACATACCTTAAAACCCTTAACATAATTTCAGGCTGAAGTTCATAAACAAAATCTCAGGCTGAAATTTGTATAAATTTTCGGCCAAATCGACTCTTTAAATAGAGAGTTTGACTAGGGCTTCAAGAGTGAAAAGCAACAACGTCTGCTGATGACTGAATTGTGGTTAATTCTGAAACAGCCAGTCCAGACTTACCAAATGATATTCCGAAATGTTGTGAGTTATCTCTGTTTTAAAAATGATATTGTTTTTTTTTCTTTCTTTAGAAAAGCTGTGAAGTAACTAGCCATGATAAAGCAAATATTCTCTAACTCTACCCTATAGTTTTTATTGTGCCTGGTGCTGGCGAAAGCAAAGCATCAGGTGACCCGTTCGGCACAATACTCCCAGTCGCTCATCCAAATATAGTCGTAATATAGTCAACCATCAGGCAGTCTGCTAAAAGTAAACATCGGCCTGGCCGATCAGCACAGAAGCACCGGAAGCTCGCTCACAAATTGCCAACTATCCCCGGCAGGCGGATTAAGGACAGCCATCGGCCAGGCCATTCTCCATCAACCGTCCGGAAGTCAGTTATCGGTAAACATCGGACAGGCCAATCGGCACAATAGTACCAGAGATAATACATGCGGAAAGCACATTTTCTGTTAATCATCCGGCAGTCAGCTAGGGGAAACCATCGGACTGCCCTATCCGCAAAGTATTCTACCAATTCTATACTTCAAATGTCAGCCATCCGCCAGGCGATTTGAGGCATCCATCGGAATGGGCTTTTGCGTTAATCATCCGGTAGTCTGTTAAGGATATCCACCATAAGCCCGAAGCGTACAGCAAAACCAGAGTGTAGACATCCAATGTAAGACCGGTTCTGTAAAAGTTTTTAAAGAAAACAAGAAATAAAGTCGGTCAAGCCCGACTATAACATACTCTGTACCATTACACTCGCATTTGCTCAGGAGTCAAACGGCCAGTTAACACCCCGCGCACAGCGCGTTGCGCTCTCTAAGTTTCTCTCTCTCTTTCTCTCTCGCACTAAGATTGCCTGTGTTGAACGGTTAGGGTATGTTGCTGTGGTTATTGGTGGGGGGGTGGATGGTATTAAGTGGTCGTTTTTTGCCCATAACTTGAGTATCGTTCATCCGATCTTTATCATTCCTTCAGCAAATCGATAAATAATTTTTTACAAGGTATCTCTAGAAGAAACGAACGATCTATCTCCAAAACTGTAGGAGATATGACGTTTTTTCCTAATTGCGGGGGCGCGAAGGGGCGTGGCAAAAATTGAAAATAAACTTGATCTGCCTGCAAGTATAAGAAATATATGTCCCAAACATGTCAAACCTCTATCTCTTACCATCTCTGAGATCTCTTCGTTCATACGGACGGACGGACGGACGGACGGACGGACGGACAGACGGACATGGCTAAATCGACTCGGCTGTTGATGCTGATCAAGAATATATATACTTTATAGGGTCGGAAACGATTCCTTCTCCCTGTTACATACTTTTGCACAAACTTAATATACTCTATGTACCTTCGGTACAGAGTATAAACACTTTTTATTAGAGGCGGGATCAAATCACGACCTCCCGCACAGAAGGCAAACACACTTCCCTCTGCACCACAACCGCCCACATTTTTGTTAACCATTCGGCAAAATCTAAAGTTCGACATGATATGTCAAAGCTGTGCAATGGCGATAAATGTACCCAAATATTACGGCTCGTTGCTCATTAGTGATCCGCAAAGATAGAAATGAAGACTTTTACCGATTTGGAAACGTCATATGATGGTAATGGCAGAAGGAAAAAGGTTAGGTTCAAAAAGGTCACCTTTTAAATTTGGCGGGATACTATTTGTTTTTGTTGGTACAACTGCTCTCAACATACATATGTTGACACGATCAGCCAATTTGTACTGTTTGATTCTTATGGGCAGATGTTAACGTTAAAGCAGTTTTTGTGACTTTGGCGATTTATTTAATTTATGAGCAAAAACGTCGCTCAGGAATTTTTGAATGACGTCATTTTGTTTGTTTTATGGTAAGAAATATTTAAGTAGGAAATTTACAAAATATTTAAAAAAATATATAGTTCACTTAGTTCGCCTTCTGATCTTAGCAGCAGTGGCGTTCAGCTAGAGCATTCGAATGAGAATGAAACAGTCCCGAGTGCAAATCTCAGTAAAGGTATGATTATAAAACGAGAGCGTAAGTTAAAGTCGGCTCTAACCGACTTCGAGAGAAATGTTTAATAGCCATCCTGTGTGCCTGAGGTGAGACAGCCGAGAAGTATGCAACATGTTTTAACTCGGCTATTTATCATCCGATCTTGATGAAAATTTCAGGGCTTATAGATGTTGCGAATATAAATTTAAGTTTTAAATTCGATATATATAAAATAAATAAAATCGATATCTCAAAAATTGTGGGAGTTATTCAACATTTTTTATTGTGGTGGCGGGGGTGGGCGTGGCAAAAATTTGAAATAAACTTGATCTGCGTGCAGACAATAGGAGTCTACATTTCAAAATTGGTTGCTCTAGCTCTTCTAGTCTCTGAGATCTAGGTGTTCATACAGACAGACGGACAGACGCACGGACGGACATTGCTATATTGACTCGGCTGTTGATGCTGATCAAGAATATATATACTTTATATGGTCGGAAATGATTCCTTCTGCCTGTTACATACATTTGCACGACTTAAGTATACCCTTTTACTCTACGAGTAACGGGTATAAAAAACATTATCAAAACACATTCAACACATATAAAAGAAGTAGAAAAGTGAAAATAATAATGTATGGGTTTCGGTGGTAATGAATGTATAGAAACAAATGTATTTATGAAATAGAAAAAAAATATATATTTTCCTTTTGGTCTTTTGGTTGATACAACCTTCTGGCCGATGTATGGTCTGTACCGCCTGCCATAATGCTTACCGAAACAGCCTGCCGGTCGATTGGACACTTTTGTCGTTTGACTGGCAGTAGCTTTCGGAATTGGTGACATCCCTTATAAAATCTAATATGAGAGCTGGTATGGTGGCCGGCAGCCGTAGTCAGAATCCGGCTGACATTCTCCAGCCGACCGGCGACCTTCCGAACGACAGGGTAGTGCCATTTCTCCATTTCTCTTGTACGAAAAATTATAATCACACACGCCAAGAGATTGAGAGAAGCTTGGCCTACATTACACTATTGAAAGCCGTGGTAGAGATCATATGAATCATATTTACACTAAATGAGGTTCTTTCGGGTATAGTTCAACGTTTTTAATATCTTCCAATTGGTCTTATTTTTTACCAAAAATTGTCTCAACGATCTGAGAATTCTTGATCCAATCTACGAACCGAATTTTTATGTTCGATAAGTAAAGGAGCTGGTCCTAATACCGAACATGAGACTTTCCAACCGGTTGTATCAACCAACAGACCATAAGAAAAATAAATTTGCCATTTGCTGGTTTTGGGTTAATTTTATGTTTAACTGAATTTTGGATTGTGTTATATGTTCTAAGATGCATTTTTAAATTTAATTCAAATTTAAGTCATATTTTCTAAATTAAAATGAAAAATTCTAAAATTTGTTCGCGCCATCATGAAGCATAACTTGCCAGCCCTAAGTCCGCTGGTTGTCGCATAGATGGCGACACCATCCATAGAGGGCACCACATGAGGTGGTTGCATTTGATTATATGAGAGACTTTGGTTGGTTTTGCGAATAATTATTGAAACGCAAATTTCAATGTTAAATCTTATAAAATAATTTATTCATTTGATGCAACCTTTTCAATGTTAATTTGTGCTTGTCAAAATTGTTTGGGTGGTGAATTTTGCTAAATCTGCAAACAAAATACGGGAGGTTTGAAACCAACCAAAAGAATTTTATGTGGCATCTAAGAATTGGAATTCGATTGGAATTTGGTTGGAAGAGGTTTCTGTGGCACCCCGGTATATAGTCCAGTCAAATTAGGTAAAACGAAAAAGGAAAGCTAACTTCGTCTGTACCGAAGTACTCCAAAGGTTACAGATTTCGACCAAACTTCGCAGATCGGTATTAAAACAAATAATTTTAATAAAAACCAAGCTTAAGAGTGCTAACATTGAAAACAAAAAAGTCTTTCTCACAAAAACCAATTTTCCGAACGATCGTATCTATGGCAGCTACAAGAAGTAGTCATCCGATCCTTCTACATAGTATGAGCGTGCAGCCAAAAGAAGACTCTGTGCAAAATTTCAGCTCGATAGCTTCAAAACTGAGGAACTAGTTCGCGTAGAAACAGACAGACGGACAAAGCCCTATCGACTCAGCTCGTCATGCTAATCAAGAATATATGTATATTTTATGTGGTCGGAGATGATTCCTTCTATGCGTTGCAAACTCCTGGGCAAAATTATAATGCACTTTTCAAGTGCATAAAAAGGGCATATTTATGCATGAAATATTGCTATACTTTGCTCTGTATCTTGGAAACGATTGACATTGGAGAAAAGATAAGATTATAGATAATAACATTACCTTTCTTTTTGGTGCGCACAAATTTTTTGTGCGGGCAATAATTTTCAAGTTATGTACGAAAAAATGTATTTTTCTCTTTTTTCCCATTTTTTTAATTCCAGTAAGAGCTACTCACAATTACCTGATAACATAAATGAAAGAGCATAAAACTTTCAAATATAACATTTAGCTGTGCGACAAAGCGTTTCAAAACTATAACATCTTAAACTTTGAATCCCGCCCCGTTTTTTGCCGAATTTATGAAGATAAAACCAAGCAGTGCAATAAATCAAATAACAAATGAGAAGTCTGTTTGTAAAAATTATGGAAATTTTTTTTTTGATTCTTTTAAGTTTTTGTAGCGACAATATGTCTGACACTTCGTTGTTTTCTAAATATTCTAGGTCTTCATCATTGTTATTAGTATTTAGCAAGCTTAGATTTATCTTGAATTTCACCCATGGTATTTTGATTAATACGCGTACTCTCGCAGAATTTCAGAATTTTAGCAGAATTTCATCTTAATATTACATATTAATATAACACATGGAACTGTGGAGTTCAAACATCAGGCTGGCCTCTTTCTATCTGGCTCACGACAGGAAAAGTAAACACACCCTCACGACCCTCATCTTGGGAGGCGATGCCAATCCACACCACACACTATAGGGCAGTACAGATATCAACGAGCGAGGTGAGTCACTGTATACTTGCACATTGCCAATAAAGGGAAAGACCCCACATTTATCATCAAAAATAAAAATGAGATTTTAGACATCACTCTAATCTCAGAAGACCTCTGTGACCAGTTAAGGTCATGGAAGGTGCTGACAGAGCACTCCTTCTCTGCCCATTGCTACATAGAGTTCTTATTTACACACAAGCAAGAATGCAAACCTCTAAAATTTTGCAGAGGGTTCGGTCCGGGGGTTCGAACCCTGTGTTAAGTCTAAGGTTCGGTTAGCGGACCGGTTCCTGGAACCCCTGAACCCAAGGTATTGGTTCGAGCCTCGGTTCGCTTGAACCAAAAATAAATTGTTTCAATTTATAATAATCTTTATTTTTATAAAGTAATTTAAATTATCAAATTCATTAGCTGACATTTACAACCTTGGAGAACTGCTTAGTTTAAGCAAAGACACTACACATGTAGATACCGCATCTCATTCAAACATTTTTATTTTTTTTTTGTGGGGTCCGATGTCAGCTCCCAAGAACAATCGTTTTTTCTTTCACATGCGTCATCAATAAAATCTATAAATCTGTGCTCTCATCCAACACCCATTTATTAAAACCTATAGCTAAATTTCAATACAAATATTCCTCGTAAAGGCAGCGAGAAGGCAAAATTGTGATCCAATGTCAGCTCCCAAGAAAATCGTTTTCTGTTTCACATGCGTCATTTATAATATCTATAAATCTTTGGCTTAAGTTAATAAGCATTATATCTTCTAGGAGCTGTTCATCTATACTAGCTCTTGGATCAGAAAGAACAAACTTAAGAGTTGAAAAGGCTCGTTCAACTGATACATGAGATGCTGGAACAGCAAGTATTGTTAAGGCAATATTTTTCCTCGTCCTCGTTTTTTTGACCGTTCCAAAATTTTAAAACATTTGTCGATGTATGTTCTTTTGAACAATTGTCGAAGTAATCTATAACATTATTTACAGATTTTATATTTGATATTTGCTTATTGCTTTCATAAACTTCTCTTCTTCGCAATCAGACGTTGAGTTATTTAAAGTTGAATTTTGAAAACTCTCATTAAGAATTTCTTTTTGGCGCTTCAGCATGTCTGCAATGTGCTGCTTTGCAACTTTTTTTTGGTCAGAAGTTAACAAAGTTTGAAATCTCGGGTCTAGGAACACTGCAGCCGATATTGATACTGAGCTCATAATAGAAGAACGTTTATCGAGGTACTTAGATAATAATAAACAATGTTTTGCTGAAGATTTTAGAACAATTGCTCGTCATGAAAACCAAGCGTAATAAAGATCACTTGGTAGTAATTGTGAATCCTTGAATGCTTTAAAGAAGTTTTATAAATTGGCCGCAGCAAATTACATATATTTTGAAATACGTTCCATTCAGATGTTTTTAGGTGGAGCTCTTTTAAAGAACTCTGAATGCAAAACTCTTTAAGAGTTAGTAATCGTTCGCACATTTTGTAGGTTGAGTTCCATCGAGTCACACAGTCTAGCACTGGTTCTTCAATTTTTCTATATGCAATAGATTTAAGATAGTGTGAGTAAGGAGTTTCTAACAAAGTGTACGAACTCTGCTAATGTCAAACTGAACTTCCTTAAGTCAAATAAAAACTTGTGTGCTGCACGTGGACCTCTTTCATAGCCAGCGTGTAAATGCGAATCTCGTCATCTTTATGAATCTGACAGTTAATTCCAATTATGGCGCGATCCAAACGACTTACGCAATCAACTTTAATTGACATCAAACTGAAATAAATTCGAAAAAATATAATTTTGATTTAATGAGTATACTTTGGCAAATACATACATAAATATTTATGTGCAACCTTCTTAGTACATATGTAGATAATATGTATGTATGTAATGTACACGTGGACACAGTCTCGAATACACCACACAAATTTTGGCGCCAAACGCTATTGTGTGTATGGGTACATATGTATTTAACTAACACACATTTGCGTTTGGCGCCAAAATTCGTCTGATTACGGGGCGATTGATTTTTCTTGCATAATTTAAATTTCACATGGAAAACAACTTCATATATACATATGCATACACAGAAAAAAATAAGATTAGGTATTTCAAAATCATATTAGTAATATCAATATTTGCATATCAAAGTGAAACTATTTAATATCAATATGAACCTGTAATACCACATTGATACTAAAAATATTATATTGAAAAGTGAAATGATCAAAGTGATGTGAAAAATGAGCTAGTGATCAGATCAAAGTAGACATCGAAATTTTGAAAGTAGAAAGAGACACACAGAGTTTCTCAAATCAAAGAGAGACAGCAATAGTCCATCTCGAAAAAAGTAAAAACAATGCTCATTGCTCTGCTGCCGCAAGCGCGAAAACGGGTGCCGGTTTTTTCTTCATGCACGTTTCGAAGTTCGAAAAAGTGCGGTGCCTAAAAAAAAAATGTAAACAGTAAAAGTGAATAAAATGTGAATTGCATGTGTATGTTTTGTTGTACTGTTGTTGTACTTGCAAATTAATACATTGCAAAAGGCTATTGCCTTTATTCAGTCGCTAATAGTATGTACGATTATTATACACACACTATAAACATACATATTGCGCGTGTTTTTTTTCACTTTGAGCTCTCTACGCAGTAGAAGTGAGTGTTTAAATATGTAAATATGTGTGTATACATATTTTGGGTCCGCGATGCGTGTTTCTTGTTCTGCCCTTGAACGTCAAACAGCAGACAAGCACACATACATGCATATGCAAACATATGCATGTTTGTATGTATATGTGTGCTGTTTGAAGTTCAAGGGCAGAACAAAAAAGCGCATGCTCAGCCTTTTCTTTCGGCAGATTTCGCACACATGCACAAAAAAACTTATGCGAGTTTAAATATATTAATTTTTATAATTTTCAGATTAAAATGGAAGACATCCAACTCTATGAGCTGATACAAACACTAAACATTGGAAAATTGGTGTACGAATAGTTAATTGGTAAGTTTGGTTTTGAAATAATTATTCTTCTCAAAGTATTAATTTTACAATTTTTCTAGAGTGTGGATTTAACTTTGACCGCCTTAATTAAATATCTTCCAGCGACAAAGAGCAGATTTTTCCGGAAAGAAAATTGTGTTAATAATTGTAATATGTATTATAAAAATATAGCTTTGATATTATAAAAAACAAGAAAGAAAGTCGGTCAAGCCCGTCTATAACATACTCTGCACCCTTACACTCGCATATGCTCACGAGTCCAACGGCCAGTTAACACACAACGCACAACGCGATGCGCTCTCTAAGTCTCTCTCTCTCTCTCTCTCTCACTAAGATTGCCGTTCAACAGAATGCTGTGGTTATCGGTGGGGGGTGGGTGGGGTGTGTTAACTGGCCGTTTTTTGCTCATAACTTGAGTATCGTTCATCCGATCTTTATCATTCCTTCAGCAAATCGATAAATAATTTAGATTACTAGATAAAAACAACTTCATATATACATCTCTAGAAGGTACGAACCATCTATCATGAAGATGCGGAAGATACACGTTTTGTGCGTGTCAAAAATTGAAAAAAATTACCATCTCTGAGATCTCTTCGTTCACACGGACAC